>JAAEAF010001567.1:0-30293 GCA_011037195.1 Triatoma infestans | reverse complement strand
TTTGTCAGCGATCGGTTTTTAGTTATATTTTATTAATTTTCAAAAGTTTCTTTTTTCATTTTTCTATTTTTTTAGTGTTTTTCTTGTTGAGGAATAAATTTTATATAATTTTGTTCTACTTTATTTTATTTATTTATTTTTTTTTCTTTTCTTACTAAATTTTTTTCGTTTTTTTTTTTCGTTAAATGAAATATGAGTGACTCTGAGGACGCGAGGGGTATCCCCCCTGATAAGGAAGGGTTGAAAAAGACTCCAAAAGTAGAAAAAAAAGGGAATACATGTATAAATAAAGACGAAAAGGTAAATAATGATAATAATATGATAATGGAAGCTGAGAATAATGGAAATTTAGAACAGAAACCAGTTCGTTTATACGAACATATTGATATTGGGCCTTATTATGTATTTATTGAGTCAAGCGATGCAACAAAAAGTTTGGGGCGATTGCATCCTATGAGTTTGGGTAGATTGTTTAACAAAGAAATTTCAGATTTGGAAGGTAGTATAACTCAAATCAAATCTATTGGGCGAAACAGAGTCAAAATAGAACTTAGTAATAGAGAAAAAGCCAATTCATTACTACAATCGTCAGTTTTAAAGGAAAAACAACTAATCGCATATATCCCAAATTTTCTTTTAGAAAAGCAAGGGATAATTCGTGGAGTATTTCTGGATTTATCTGAAGAGGATATAGTTAATGAGGCCTCAACAGATATTAGAAATATAAATATTATAAAAGCTAAAAGATTTTATAGAAAAGAAAAAACTCGAGAGGGAAGCTTTGAGTTGTTAGCGACTCAGACAGTTTTGATTACGTTTAGAGGTTTAAATTTACCTAATAATGTAATTTTACATCATGTTCGCTGTCCTGTTGAACAGTATATTCCCCGAAATCCCCAATGTTTCAAATGTTTAAGGTATGGGCATATGAGTAAGCAGTGTAAGGGTTCAGTTCGTTGTTCAAAATGTGGTGAAGGGCATGATATTAAGGAATGTCAAAGCTCGACTTTGGAAAAATGCATACATTGTAAGGGTAGTCACAGTTCCCTGGACGCAAAAAAATGCCCTGAATCATCTAAACAGAAGTCTATTAGAGTGATTATGAACGCCGAGAACCTTACTTTCACAGAGGCCAAAGAAAGAATTTGTGGGAAAACTTTTAGAAGTGTTTTAACTAATACTGTTCCTGATTTAAAAGAAAACCGTCATTTTCCTCCAATTTCTTATTCAAGTAGACCGCCAAAGAGAGCTAGACCTGTTACCCCACCAGAGAAAATTATGAAAGAACATCAGGAAATGTTAAAAAATTACGAAATTAAATTTGACAAAATTACACCAATAACTTCCAATCCGCATGTTTCTCATCAACCTTTAGAAAATCAGAAAACTGTATTGAAAATGGATAACGTTTGTGAAGTTGTCCTATCAGTAGTAAATTTTTTAAAAAATATCAATACCTCAGAATTAAGAGAAGACGAAATAACTTCAATTATAAAAGATAAAATTACATATTTTACAAATGGTTAAAAATTTTTATAACATGAATAGTATATTAGCCCATAATAAGCTGAACAGAGGTAACATACTTTTGTATTGTTACTATCTGTTAATGTTTACCTGTGAGCTCTTGTTATTATTGGTTTTATTTACTTGGCCGAATATCAGAGCTCTCATCTATACAAAGTTACGTTTTTACTTTCAATATTATATTTATTTGTTGCTAACTCATAAAAATAAATTTAAAATATGTTATATCTGCAATTTTTTGTTTTTTATTTTTTTTTGGTTTATTTCATTTAATTTTTCCCTGCTAATCAAATATGAATATCATTCAATGGAATACTCGTTCAGCCATTGCCAATAAAAGTAGTTTAGAGTATTTATTAAGATCTAAAAATGCAGATTTAGCCATTATTTCCGAAACTTGGTTTAAACCGAATGTATATGTAAATTTTCCAGGCTATAATATAGTCAGAGAAGATAGAATGGACGGTAAAGCAGGAGTAGCCGTACTAATAAAAAATAATATCCCTTATAAGGAAGTTTCCAGTTATTATAAAATAAATGAATTAATGTCAGTTGCTGTGTCTATAAAAGATCCTAATAGCAATAAAAATATTAACATAGTTTCCGTTTATAGTGTCCCTCAGAATAATATTCATTGTAGGGAATGGGACAGATTTATTAACAGTTTTTCATATCCAATCATTTTAGCAGGGGATTTTAACTCACACCATTTTGCTTGGGGTTGTGATCATTGTGACAGCAAAGGTAATAATCTATTAACGGCGATAGAAAATAATAAGCTGATTATTTTAAATGATGGCTCGCCCACTTATGTGAATAACTTAACACAGTCAGGGAATTCCGCTGTTGATATCACCACCTGTTCTTCAGATTTGGCAGATTTTTTCGAATGGAGGGTTCTATCAGATCCTATGGGCTCTAATCATTATCCTATACTGTTAACTTGTAATGCGACACTAGCACAAGTGGTTAGTAGGTACAGACCAAAATGGAATTTAAAAAAAGCCAACTGGGAAGAATTCAACGATTGCCTAACAAATGATACAACAGTTCACTCAGATGAAGGTGAAGAGTATAAATCATTCATAAATAAACTGGAAAGGGCGTGCGAAATATCGATTCCGAAACATAGTGCCGTCAAAAAAAGTACATTTAGTCATAGGTGGTGGGACAATGAGTGCAATACATTCCAAAATGATAGAAAGCTCATGTTTAAAAAATATAAAGAACTTCCTAATTCAGTAAATTGGATAGCTTATAAAAAAGCAGACGCCAAATTTAAAAAATTGGTCAAGGAAAAGAAGACTAACGCTTGGAAAGAATTCTGTTTATCTTTGTCCAAAGATACCCCAGTTAAAAGGATATGGGAACAAATACGTTACATTAACAATAGAAAAGTAAATAACAGACCCCCCTTAGTTGAAGGAGATTGGTGTGAGGAATTTTTAAATAAACTGGCTCCTCCTTTTGTTCAGAATTACATCCCTAGTGAGGTAAATGAGGTCGATAATCATTTCCTAACAGATAAATTTAAGCTACCAGAACTCAAAATGGCAATAAGATCAACAGAAAATACTGCTCCCGGAATGGATGAAATTCATTATAAAATGATTAAAAATCTTCCTAGCGTAACTCAGATCCAACTATTAAATATATTTAATCGTATTTGGTTTGATGAAAATGTTCCTGAAGCTTGGAAGAATTATATTATTTTACCAATTTTAAAACCAGGAAAACAACATGGCGAATCTACATCTTACCGTCCAATTTCCCTATCCTCCTGCGTATCAAAAACATTTGAACGAATGATAAAAGGAAGATTAGAATGGTGGCTGGAATCAAATCTAGCGTTACCCAGTCATATGTTTGGTTTTAGAAAAGGAAAATCCACATACGACAACCTGGCGGCTCTCACTACCGATATCCAATTGGCTTATTCTTCTGGTCAAACCACGATAGCTCTCTTTCTCGACATATCTGGTGCTTATGATGCTGTGCAGTACACAATACTTGCGCGAAAAATGATCACTCTTGGAATCCCTTCCAAATTAAGCAGAATTATTATTGAGTTGATTATAAATAGGCGCTTAACTCTTAGAGTTAATAACAAATATGTCTCATCGGCAACAGCCCAAATAGGACTTCCGCAAGGTAGCATCCTTAGCCCAGTATTATTCAATATATACACATCAGATTTAAAAGATTGCCTACCATCTGGTGTCTCTATTCTCCAGTATGCTGACGATCTATGTATATATTTTTCGAGTAAAAATTTGGATGAATGTAAAAGAGTTCTAGGGGAAGCAGTTAATTGTATAACTAATTGGACTTCTGATAATGGATTAACCTTTTCTGCAACAAAATCAGTAGTATGTCCATTCTCTCGCTGTCGTAGATCTCCTTTTGGAGAAACTATAGAACTTGGGCGATCTACATTTCCTTGTAAAGAACAAACTAAATTCTTAGGCATGTGGCTGGATAGGAAACTACATTGGAGCCTTCATATAAAAGAATTAAAAGAAAAATTAGAGAAAAAAGTTAACATTTTAAGGTTCATTACTAATAGTAATTGGGGAGCTGATCCTAATTGCGCGCTTCTATTTTATAGAAATTGCATTAGGTCAGTTATGGATTATGGCGGAATATTTTACGGAGAAGCAAATAATACTATTCTTCACAGTATAGACTTAATACAATACAGATGTATTAGACTTTGTTTGGGCTATCTTAGAAGCACCCCAATAGACGTTATACTAAATGAATCAGGCGAAATGCCATTGAATTTAAGAAGAAAAATACTTTCTGAAAAATATTTGATCAAATTAACTAGTATAAAGAGTGCAATAGTAAATAAAATAACTAATTTAAATTTAAGAGTATTAACTAGCTCATACTGGAAGAAAAAGAAATATTATCCATTATTTTGTGACAGCTTCATCAATAATGCAGAATTCTCCCAATATTTATATAAAAATTGTAAACTTCCGGCTTTTATTTTAGAATATAAATCTCTGACTGTGCCTTTGAATATGTTTTCAGCCGCAGATTTGGTGGATGGTGCATCGCAGTATCCTAATCTGGAAATAGCAAAACTGTTGGCTACAAAATGGATGCATTTTGATACTATATATACAGATGGATCTAAAATCAACGGCAAAGTTGGCGCTGCCTTTTTTCACTCAAATAAAAATGTATCTAAGAAATTCAAATTAAACGATTATATGTCCAGTTACTCCTCGGAACTGATAGCAGTTCTGGAAGCACTTAAATACAGTCTCACATTGGAAATCAACAAAATTTTAATTTTAACAGATAGTTTAAGTTTAATAAGAAACCTTCAGAACATCTCCTTAAGAAATGTTAATAACCATCTCCTTGCCTATATTTTAAATTGTTATCTAAAACTTAGGGAAAGTGGTAAAACAGTAGAATTCCTTTGGGTGAAAGGCCATATTGGAGTAACAGGTAATGAGAGAGTTGATAAGCTGGCGAAGGAGGCAGTAATGGATGGAAATTTTGTGGATGCTAAATTGAATATCGGAGATTTAAAAGAGATAATAATAGATAGGGCAACGAAGATATGGCAAAATAATTACAATAATTCCAATAAGGGAAGTTTTTATAAATCTATCCAAGAGAAAGTAGGGAAAAGGCCCTGGTTTCAGGAACGCCCCACCTCAAAATTAACATGTAAAACAATCTGCCGTTTAAGAAGTAACCACGGTTTATGCCGGACATACTTAAATAAAATTGGAATCACTGAATCATCAGCATGTGTGCATTGTAAAGCCACAGAAACTCTGGAACATATTGCTATGATATGTCCCCATCATCAATCAGCAAGAAATAATTTGTTTCATATATTATACAAGGAAATAGAAAACCCCTTCAATTGGAAAAGTATTCTTGGCTGTATAGGGAACCCTTCAGTAGTGGAGGCACTAACATCTTTTTTTAATTCTATAAAATATAAAATATAACAAATATTTATACAAAGCGATATAAATTAATAGAAAGCAGTGGCTGTATAGCTTATGCTAATGCCAAAAAAAAAAAAAAAAAAAAAAAAAAAAAAAAAAAAAAAAAAAAAAAAAAAAAAAAAAAAAAAAAAAAAAAACTGCCTCTTTTCCATTAACACGTCTTACTTCTTATTAATATATCACCTAAATTCAAAGCCAAAACCAGGAATGATACCACTTCTTTTTCCAGCAAACTAGCAGCACCTTACCCTTACCACTAAGTTAAGGCCATACCATACCCTAACACGGCGCCTGTTTATTACTAAAACAATTGAAATCACGCCGTTGAACATAAATTGTTTTATTCATCTTTTTGTAAGGATTAGCTTATGGTTTGTTTCTCACCGTATTCCTAGTATCTGTTCTTAGTATACAATCGACAAGATGCATGATGAATCTGCTATTCATTTTGTAACAGATAAGGAGTCCGCAGAGGATGGTATAAGAACTGACTTCCTCTGAGAGTATCAAGACTAAAATCTTAATTATTTCTTCTGAGACTTATAGTACTGTCAGTGGTCACCTACTTTCTTTGATTTAGTCTCGCTAAATCGCTATTCACTACGGGTTGGATTTTCTAAGAAATGTTAAAATCCTCTATCAAACGGTAATTTTCGTAAACACTATAGATATTTACATTTCGAGATTTATCTCGATATTACAGATGATAACAAAGTTTTGCAGAATTCTTTCTTAAATTAGACTAATAATTTAGTTAATTAGGCTATATGAAGCTACAACAGTCATATTTCCGGCTCATAATAATCCATGGTTATGTACAGTGGTCAAAATAACCTCATAATTTCTCGTGTTACCTGCTTGATGGAGTGATCAAACAATTCGAGAGGATTCTCTAGTTAGTGGCATTAACAGTATTTTGCAATTTCTCCTTTTTTTTCCTAATTGATTCCCTTCTATATCGCATTGCCAAAGGTTCTGTTTAATTACGTTTTATTTCCTGTCCTTCAGACGATCTTTCTTACCCATTTCAAGCTTTCTTCTGTAATGTAATGGTGCAGTCGACGAAGATTCTTGGATCTGTAAAAGAGAGGTTAAACAAATTTAAATTTCAACAAATATTAGTGTAAAAATTATTAAAGCTAAGAAGTAAAGATGAATATATATCTTGAGGGAGTATGCACAAGGGTGAAGCCGACTGTATGTTCATCAGCTCTTCAGCTTTGCTGTGTTTTCTAAATACCTTAAGTTAACAATAACATTAAAAATAACATTAAAATACAAATGATAAACAAGTACAAGAATAATACAAATTATTTAATTTCCTTTTAAGGCAAACTGAAAAAAATATTAATTAATTAGGTAAATACAATATATAAAAAAATATTAATATCATCTCATCAAAGGTAACTACGAATTCACTTGGTGATCTTGATTTCTGCAAAATAAAATAAATTACAATTATTATTTAAATATACAATGCAATAATTACAAATATTAAAGCCGAATAATTTTATGACTCCAAGTACGATAGTTTTCAATGCTGAAACAAAAATAATATGTCGATTATACAACCAAAGTAAATATTTCAATACATTTTACAATTTTTATTCTTAAGATTAACAAATTCTTACATATAACATTTACATGTGGTAGTATATAAAGTTAAGAAGTGTGGTATATTGAGAATTATTTCAAGAGATTATGTCAAGTATTTTATTTCAAGTGTTATGCATTGTGTGCGCGAGGTGGCACAGAAATTTTGTGGCTAGTTACTAGGGATTTTAGTGAACTTAGCGATTAGTACTAAACTAGTGCGTTTGAGTACTAGTTGACAATTGAATGTTGAATTTAAGTGTTAGATGCGTGCGCAAATTAATGATTGCCCAGTAAGAAAATTTCTACAAGTATTGATTGGAAATCACTTTTTAATTGCGAAGGTATAGATTCGCCAGAAAAATTTGAATTTTTGACATTGTCCGCATGCAAATGAAGGGACGTGATGCCATAGTTAGGTATTACCTAGTTAGACAGGACTGATGGAAGCAGGTATGATTGCGCCATAGTCATATCAGGTTTTCGAGAAAGCGACTGAGGGCTGACTCGTTTTGGGCTGTATTTGGAAACAATTACGAGCCGTATGTCCAAATTTTGAACAATATTGGCAAGTGGGCCTATTTTGGAGGTTATTGTTAGTTTCGTTACCATTATTATGACTATACTGGGATCTATCTGAATAAGGGTTAAATCGCGAATTGTTTGAATTAATTCGAGGGCTATGATTATTACTATAATATTGATTATTATTATTATTGTTGTAACGATTATTATATACCCTACGATTGAAATTTTTTGGTACATTAAAATTGTTAGGCATTTTGCCAAAGTTAGTACGAGGTTTTGGTCTGAATTTATTGGTGCAGTCCACGTCAAAATGTGGACCGGAACAATGGCGGCAAGGTCTGTTCTTTATTACATTAAATACTCTACAAGTGGTAGTTGGTTTTAATTGTGGCTTTTGACTTTTATTACGATGCGGGCATTCTCTGTGGAAATGCATTTGTCCACAGTAACGACAAGGAGATGGGGGGGTACGATTATAAGTTTTCGAAGTAACAGCGAAAACTGTGGGGTTTGTTTCAGAAGCCTGAACTTCTTTTAGGGCATTGGCATAGGAAAGTGCTTCATCTAATTTTTGAGGAAGCTTTGTTCGCACCTCATTACGAAGCGGTTGAGGAAGTGACTTCAAGAATGCATCAGTGGCCAGTTTATCTAGAATTGCTTGTAAGGCCTCGAGTGGGTTGGCTTGAGCTTTTACATGAATGGCGGATTGGATATGTCTAATCCTATCCGCGAATGTTTCAGGAGACTCAGTGGGCAAGGACTGAATATTAGTCATCTGTTGTAAGAGGACTAAGGGTGTTTTTTCCTTACGAAATCGGGCCAGAAGTCGCTCAGAAATTAGAGGATACGTTATATTTGTACCCTGGCGTTGTAATTCCGCTTTCTGGGTGTCGTAAAAGATTTTTGCAGACCCTGAGAGTCTAAGTGCTAATATTTCTAATTTGGCAGCGTCGTCCCAGCCAGAAAGACTAGCACAATTGCTAATTTGGTCTAGGAAATCGGACACTTTGGCTGAATTTTCGCCATCGAAGGTAGGTAAGCTATTGATTAATTGCAAATTCCTTAAGGGATTAGGTTGATTATTAATTGGAGGATTTGCTAATTGCTGCTGCGCAAGTAAATATTCTACAGCAGCGTCGATGCCCATGTCTTGTCCATTTATCTTATACATTTTGGAATTGAATAAATTACTTGGGGAAAGATTATATTTTTCAAGACGTCTACGTAATTGGAGTAAATTGCCTCCAACAGAAAGTTTATTATCGCTTAATATCTTTATAATTTGGGATCTATTAAGTACACTCATAAATTCAAAATTCGAAAGGGATTGAGATACAAATGGTACAATTACAAAAATTTAAAAATGAAATTCACTAGAAAATTCAATAATGGGAAATATTGAAGATATTTCCGCTGAGAAAGTGATTTAAAAAAAGCAATCAAATTATCTGATAGATAATTTGTTTAATTATGAAATTAAAATTTTTACGTACTTGTAAATTGTGGATTCTCGTTGAAAATATCCCAAACAGCTGGCACCAATGTAATGTAATGGTGTGGAGTTGTGTTTGTTGTAGTGGTAGTGTGTAGCACGAGCGTTTTAGTGAAAAGGGCTTATAGTTTGTAATTTTAAAAGAGAATGAAGTTTAGTAATAATTGAGAAGTCACCACTGTTTTATATAATAAATATAATCTTTCAAATAATAACTACAAGTTAATTGATTATTATAAGCTTATTTAAATATATTGTGAAACTGGCACTGATGTTTTCACTTTGGTAGCTAGAACGAGTCTCCTAAAATATCTCTTCTCTTTGTTTCAATTCCTCCCCTGTGAGAAGAAGGGGTAGTACAGTACAATGCCTTATTGTTCTTGAACCGTACGAGTAACTGTAATGGTATTACCTGGCTGTCCTTTTGCAACATATTTTGATAATTTAGATTTATTTAAAATTTAATATTATTTCAAGTTTCTTGCATCCATCACACTTCTCAAAATCATTTTTAATAGTGTAAGATTCTATTTGATGAGTCAAACAATTTTTTGCATCTCTTAGAAAAACAATTATGAAAAAAATTAACTAATAAACAAAAATGTAAATTAATTAATCGATTATTGATGAATGATCAACAATTTTCAGCATTAAGAAAGGAATTTCTTTGTATACTTCAAGAAGTTAGTCTGTCTCAAGAGAAAATCTTAAGTTCAAGTAGAAAAAAACACCATGACTTATTAAAGACGCTAATAAAACTACTCACATTAAAAACAAAAAAATTTAACGTAACTTTACAGGTGTAATGAAAGTTTCGTACCTATAACATTAGAAAACAATGCTTAAGAAGTGTGCACATTTTTACCGGTAATTTTTTACTTTTTTTTTTTACGAAGAAATGAAGTTGTTGCAATATAACCGAAGCTTTATAGATATGTCGTCTTGGTGATGGTGCGCGGTTTATACCAAAGAATAAAAGGCGATGTAAAGAACAATAATACCATCATTATGTATAATGTAACCTCCATTATAACCTGACATGAAGTGTCTTCTTTCTTTTTTTTCTGTCAATACCGAGGTATTTCCACTTTTACTCTCACTTCTTTTCTCTGGCTATTTCTATTATTAATATTTATAGAAAATTTTTAAATAAATTTAATGAAGCAAAGATATAATTGGATTTTAACTTTCATTTGATAGTGATCAACTATATAGACGCTTATAGTGGTTTTATAATGTGTTTCTGTTATTAACACTTCCATCATTGAAAGTAGTAGAGCTAGTTCATTTAAATAACCATAGGTATAAAGACAATTCCAATGCCACCTGAAATATCTATTGTGGCTCCCTCATGTGTTATCAATTTTCTAGGTATAGATTATATAGTCGTCTAGGAAGTGTACAGTATAGTACGTAACTATGAAAGAATCCGTACGTGGTGAAGAACTAGATTTTGCACAAGAACCCAAACGTTGCACATATCAACTGCCTCTAATGGATTGTAGATCTAGTGTGAGAGTTCATGAAGAAATGGTTACTCCCAGTACTTCTTATGAGGTTGCAGAATATAAAATATATTGAAATGATATTTTAAAGGGCAAGAATTTAGATTGTTTTGGGAAAGGTGTAGGCAGACTTTACTCTATATTTCCTTTGGAGAATTTGCATAAAGACACGAAGAAATTCGTTCAGTATTTTCTAAGATTTTCAAGTAAATGCAACAAATAGACTGAAAAACGGAACAACCATTTTAAATGAATTTGAAAAAAAAATCAACAAGCCATTGCATAACAAAAACGGATAAACAGACTCAAATTATCCTGGAAATCCAAACACTCAAACCCCCATTCATAAATAACTCCTTCATCCTACACACCATAATCAATGCTTCCGTTTAGTCTTGAATCTTATTAATGAAGTTTCATATTCGACTACAAAATTTTCTTCACCTTGACCAAAGTCAAGTTTCGCCAACTAAAATATCATTTCAAATTATCCTCTCATTCAAATTCACTAAATTAAAATCTTTTTTCGAATCTCTCTGAAGATTTCGGTAAAACGTCTCTAGGCGTCACAACCGTACGACTATCCGGCCCAGATAACGCTATATAAGTTCCATAGTCGTTCACGATTTCGAGCTAATGTTTTAAAATAACGGCAGAAATAAAAATACAAGTATCACTTTCTTTCTTTCAATTAATAAATATTAATTTTTCCACCAAGAATTTTATGAAAAGCGGGAAAATAATTTTCTTGTTCTTTAAGATGAAATATAGTCATTTAATAGACATGTAGATTATAACAACAGGTACTAGTGGAGGGAGAGGTGTATATTAATTAAGTGGACAGTAATGTTTGGGAAGTGTAATGTCATAAAGGTTAGAACATACACTGCCTTTATGGTGGAGAGACCCTCTCGTCGTATATATAAACGTCTAATTGGTCTAACACATATTTGGGTCAAAGTAGCCCTGGGAGTTCACACTTGTCATTATGGCAGTTAGCTGTCCTCCACTTATTAACCTCCTGGTCAGATACCTACAGTATCTAGCTGTATGTAGCCGGGATAATGCCACGCTAACGAATAACCAAGCCCTTCTACAACTACTTAAATAAATTATTGTTATAATAGTGTGAGCTCGGTTTGCCGTCATTATATTATTTTAACATTCAATGCCGTTAAATTAAACTATATCACCAAGAATCCTTCTCACCGAACATTTTCCAACACCCTTCTTTGTTTTGCCGTCCATTTCTTCTGAATTATAAATTGAAATGTTTTCTTCTCCATTTTTAAGACTATATAAATGGACTGGTTAATGAGACTATAAATTATCAAAATAAAACGAAATACGGCTCCCTAGAAAGTAATTTTAATTTACAGTTTTCTGCGCGCATACTCGCCCCCCTTACTTCGGCACCACCACTCTTCTCCACTGCCTCCTAAACACCATCCCATACTGTTTAAAGCTTCATTCCCAGAAAAGAACTTTATTTTCTAATGAGAACGACATGCAATTTAAAATTTTACAACAGTACCGTTATGGCGTTCTTTTCCTTCTATCCACCGCCACCACCTCCCTTTTAAAAACTCTTTCTTTAGTCGTCGGAAATATTGCTTACTCTGAGAATTTAGTACTTTTTATCCTTTAGTTCATAATTTGTTGTATGCCTCTGGTCGCCACTACCCTCTCTATAGCTTTGCTTTGGGCTTAACGGGAAAGGACCTTACCAAGCCCTTCCTCTCTATAGCTGTAGCTATGACGTCCCTACTAAGATTGTTCTTGAATTTAACGATCCATCTCGTCCCCCTCCCGCGCACCGGTTTGCCCCCAACTTCGGAGGGTGGCACCGGTTCATAACAGTTAACGTCCTCAGACATTAACCATTCGGGTTATTGCCCAATTTAATGAATAATAAAATTATATTTCATCTCGGTTACTGCTTAGTTATTGTGACAGAGACAATTCTGTATAGCCCGGGTGTTCCTGGACCCCCTCCCACATTACGGCTGTTTCCGCATTTTATTACTAATACTTTGTTGATGTTTCATTTTCATTTAATTTATTTTATTAAATACATATTTTATAGGTCAAAACTAATAAATGTGAAATGTCTGAATTCATTTTATTATTATGTCTGTGCCTTTCCTCTACCATAAAAATAATAAAAAAAATCTTACTAATATAATTATTATTGTACATAAACTGTATGATTTTTAAATGGAGAATATTGTCAAAAAATAATTGTATTTTTATTTATATCCTCTTCCATTATTCTCTGATACTTTCCACATAAAATATGGATCTACTCAAATATTCATCTCATATAAATATTTAGCACTATTCTTTTAAAATTAACTTTTATCATAATTGTAGTCTTTCGATCCTGTTGAGCCTTCAGATTCAGTCAGGACTCCCTACTTCTATGAGCCCTTAGCTACCAGTAAATGTAGGAGTACTACTGTGAAATGTCCTCGGCCTCGACATGTTTACAGTACAGGATCCTGAAACAACTTAATATTCATTTTTAGATTATACTTATTATTTCCACTCATGAATTTGTTGTCATTACTTCCTGAAACTTGAAACTCATTTAACTACCCTCGAACAAATCGTGAAACGATTGCCAACACAATGTTCGCCTCCCTTCTTTAGTATTTATTTCTTTAACAACAAACTCTTGAACCACTATAAGACCATGTTTTACACTTAGGACAATTCATGGACAAGAAACATAGTTACAATCGCCACAAGAAGTGAATGGATGATAGACATTGGTTATTTGCCGTACTTGTCTATGTTCACCTGTTCTAATGGGTTTATCCGCTTCCTTTCTCCAATTAATCCTTAGAAATCCTCTTCGAAATTTCTAAAAAGATAATTTTTACTTCAAATATTTTTCACTGTAAGTGAAGTTTGAAAATTTTCAAAATGTCACGATAATTAGCAAAAAAAATTCTGGTGTGAAACACTCACACAACTTTCTCTTACTCCAGTTCTCAAAATTGTAATTTGACAAACATTATAGTTAGTGTACCAAATTTAATGAAATTCGTCGAAAACTGAAAAAAAAAACTATTCAGTAAAAGTGCACTTCCGGTTTACTAATTTTCTTGAAACTCGGAATTTTGGCTATCTACTTATTTCTAATTAATTTTGTTTGGATGGCAGAATTTTATAATCAACTATGATAGCACTTTAGAGAAAAACAACCACACGCTTCTCCTAAAAGTGATCATTCACTAAAAAACATTTTTTCCTACTCAAGGGATTTCTAGACATTTATTTCCGGTAATTTATGATGTCCAGAAAATTCAGTTTCAGAAATTTGTCACAAACGCGTACTATTTACTCTTACTCTATAATAAAACAGTGCAAGAAGAAATATAAAACGGTGTTATAAGCAAATAGTAACGAAAAATATCATTGGCTGTATTTTTACCTTTGTCATATGGGAAATGCTCGAAAGAAAACAATATGACATTATCTGAAGTTGTGATCATGAAAAGTAATGTTACACAGGATTTAGAAAAGCATCTTTACGCGTATCATTGTTATTATTTTCCTTTTTTTACTTTTTATCCATAATTGCTTCTTTTTTTTTTGGACCCTGTTATTTTAGAAAGAAAGAAACATTGATAACAAATTGTGATCTTCATTTCCTTCTTTTGTTCACTGGCTCTTAAACAGTTATAAGTTAAAAAGTGTAGTTTTATATTACAGAATAGAAGTTTTAGTCAATATTCTCTAATTCGCTAATTATTTCATATTGATGAATATGACCAATAGATGATAGTTGTCCCTTTTTATAATTTCTCTTACTCCCCTAGTAAGAGGAAGTATTGTAATCGTGTCAAATTTTCGATATCGAGTTTTCACCGGGAATATCCGTTTTGAGGTCCCCTGAGTCCAAAAAAGTGGTTTTTAACAAATGGTCTGTGTGTGTGTACGTATGTATGTATGTATGTATGTATGTATGTATGTATGTATGTGAACAGCGTAGCTCCAAAACGAATAACCGTAGAAAGTTGAAACTTGATATTCCGTTTAGGTATCACCATGGGATCTGACAGAACGTTATCTGTCAAAATTCCTCAACCGGAAGTATCACTTTACTTGTTGGATTTTTTTACTTTTTGTGATTTTCTCAAAAATGGCTCCGACAATTTTCTTTAAACTTGGCAGGTCAACTCACACATACAAAGAGCTACAACTTTTATTTGAAACATTTCTCCGGAAATATGCATTTAAGGGCACTTTTAGGGGAGGGATGGGGTTAGGTTTGCATCTAAAATGCTATTTCAGTTTATTAGACAATTCTTGTCATCTAAATAATGTTAATTAGAATTAAATATGTTGTTGAAATTCCGAATTTGAAAAAATCGGATAACCAGACTTTACCACTTTTTCTCTTTTTCCCAATTTTCTCAAATATAGCTCTGATGATTTGCTTGTTTCTTCGTATATAAACTAAACATGCAAAGATCTACAACTTTTATTTAAAACATTTCTCTGGGAAAATTCATTCATTAAGGGCACTTTTAGGGGAGGGGTTGGGTTATGTTTTTCTCTAAAGTGCTATCACAGTTGATTATACAATTCTATCATCCAAACAAAATTAATTAGAAATAAATAGATGGCCAAAATTCTGAATTTCAAGAAGATTAGTAAACCGGAAGTGCCTTTTACTGAAGAGTTTTTTCAGTTTTCGACGAATTTCGTTAAATTTGGTACACAAACTATAAAATTTATCAATTATAATTTGTGAGAACAGGAGTAAGAGAAATTGTCTGAGTGTTTCACACCAGATTTTTTTTACCTATGTATACCTAAAATGGGAATGAATTTTGGAAGGAACTTCTGAAACTAGAAACTGGAAGGAACTGTAATTATTTTTACAGCCCGTTTTATCCAATATTCTTGATGACTTCAATAGATCATCACTAATTATTCCTAGTGTAGATAAATATCTGATATAAAATTAGTTTCACAAATTACAATTTTCTGCATCCTGGAACACGATGGTTCGAGCTTTCTAGCCGGATCAGTTTGTGGAAACAAACATTTAAGTTAGATAAATTACAAATTTAATTTGTTTAATTTAAATTCTGATTTCTATAGAATTATTGTATGGTTGAGGATAGGCCCGCAGATTTATTAGATCATATTACACTTTACTACCAATAAATATCTCGTTATATTACTTTCTATTTGTCACATTCCACACACTCCAGATTTCGAACGCAACACTTCTTTCGCAGTCAAAGATTACAGCCGAATTTTTTTTTTGGGGGGGCCATTAACGGAACTACTTTCTGAGCAAGCCTTAGACACAACTAAAAACAAAATCTGGTGTGCGACACTTACACTTCTTTTTCTTAGACCTGATAGTACAGTTATATATAAAATGACATAATATTTTCATTTAACTCAAACTTTACGATTTTTGTTGAAATAAACTTAAAGTGGTAGGGGTGGACAAGCAGCTATCTAGCTTTTGGAAATCGAGTTTTCACCAGAAAATGCATATTTTGAAGTTCCTTTAGTAAGAATGAATGTTTTTAACCAGTGACGACACGTGATAGATAATCAGCGCATGTGACACAAAGTTTTCGGACGAAATCTATCAACCAAAAAGGCGACTTTACTGAATGTTTTTTTCTTCACATTTTCGATATTTTCTCGAAAACAGTTTCAACGATTTTCTTGAAATTTCGTATACTATCTACAGACCTAAATTGCTATCATTTTCATTTGTAACATTTTCCCCGGAAAATGGATTTTATTGTTGGATTCTAGAGAAATAGAGTAGCGTTAAACTTTTCTCTAAAATACCCACTTGTACGTAATAATATTGATTTATTTAGAAGTGTTGTTACAATTTCAAGTTTGAAGAAAATGGGTTAACCGGAAGTGCGACTTTACAGAATAGGCTTATAGTTCTTTTGTGGGGAGGGGGAGGGGGGGGATTTCTCGAAAAATGGCTGCAATGATTTTTTTTAAACTTGGTATGCAATATCCAATTATAAACATTCCACTTTTATTTGTAACATTTTTTTTTTTTTTTTTTTTTACGGTGTTTAGCGGTGTTTGGTTTTCTATCTGCCAAGAATCCTAATCAACATGTACCCCTCAACATCATCTTTATATTTATGTTTGAGCAATGGAGTAAAACGGTTTCCAAGTTTAAGTAATCAAAATTTGTCTAATTTAAAATGATTAACTGCAGTAAGAAAAAGTTGAATGTGTGTTTCTCACGAATTTTTTTTTTCATTTATCTAAATACCGGGTTATATTTTTTATTACGGTATAGAAACCATTTTTAAATATTCTAGAAACAATATAGTCAGTTTTAGTATACGCCTACATAGTAATTTGGCATTGATAGTTTCGTATAAGGAATTAATATTTAGATTTAATATAGAAACCTCTTTTCCTTGTGAATGGAGGGGTGGTGGTGGGGAATTAATAATCCTGTTTTGATAACGATGAGTTAATCAAAATTTATTTTAAAATATAACTTGTAGATGTTATCGCATTTATTAATACTATTTGATGATGAGACTAACTTCTCTTTCTCTGTTGCCCTCTAAATCCATTTCCCAGATATCACCGGGGTAACTTCGACAGGTATCACGTCAGTTTTTAGTTAGCTAGTCTGCGTGTATTATAATACTAGAGATATTGTGTGAGAAGGGGTGAAAAGGAAAAGGAAAACGACAGGTATATGTTTAATATATTTTATGAAGTAGAGAGCACTAGAAAAGGATGCTATTTGTGAGTAAATATTTCGTTTTCTGAGCTTGTTTGTGTATATGTTTGTAAGCAAAATTGTTTTAGTAAAAGCTCAGTGTGTTACTGTTTTACGTGTGCGTGTATAAGTGTATTGTTTAGTTGGAATTATATCGAGGAGGCAGTAGTACAAACTGCCTAGAGGTGTCACGCTAAATAATAGGCCTGGGAGGGGGTAAGTCAGCTGGAGGGAGACTCGATCTCTCACTCTCTCTCTCCCTGCAGCCCCTGTTGTACATATATATATATATATATACACTAACTAGGAGACCGACGACAGGCGGCCAGATAAGAGGTCCCAGGGGGGCATCCGACATTAGTATAATACTATGCCAGCTGACAATAGAAACGTTTGTCCTGGCCGACACAGTTGGGACAAAAACATTTTCGAACCTCATACTCCTCCTTTCTCAACATTGCCCCTACCCTGCCGCCACCTGCCACCCCCGCACAATCATTTCTACTGTTGTTACCTCGCTCTCATACTGATTCACTCACTCCATATACTCTATACTACTATATTCGTACTCTTCTAAAACGCCCTCATACCCGCCCTATTACAATGTGCTCTACACGTTAACAATGTTGGTTGATGATGTGGAGGAGACAAGCAGCCGTAGTAGTAGGCGCCTAGTATACTGTGTGGGTTATAACAGTCAGTAGCAGAAGGCCGCCCTCCGCTGCCGCCGCCAAACAGGCCCCCCTCTACAGGGAAGTGAACAAGACAAGCGTGGGGGGTTATGGTTATGTACTACGTTAAATATCTCTCGTAACATTTCGTACTACCTGTCATCATTCATCGAATATTTCGACAACTGTGTACTGTTGTAATACCTATCTGATTAGGTGCACCTTCCAAACATACATTTTCAAAAAAATTTATATAGAAAAAAAAAGTTTGACAAAGGAATTCGGATGACTAGACATATACAACAGGTGAACTTCAAACACTCATCAAGTAAATCTAAACTTTGTTCCCTCACACCAAAAAAAAAAATAAATAATAATAATGGTAATATTAAAAGGAATTGTGTATCTGTTTTATCTTCTAAAGGTGTGAAGCACTCGAACAACTTTGCTTTGTTACACTTCTCAACTTCCGATCAAGAAATGTAATACAAACTTAAAATTTTTTAACAAATTTAATTAGGCTTATTGCTTTAATAACGGGTGCACGAAGGCGCGGGGACATAACGCATATGACTCTTATTCTCCCTGAAAAAAAAAATTCTACTCCTATGAAGAATCCCACATCAATCCACAATATCTTAAGATATTCTTAAACTCCATCTCCTCCAAGCACTTTTGAAAGTGTTGCCCTCAGTACTGGCGAAACGTTGACATTGACCAAGGTAATGGACACGGTTTCCCTTATTACAAAGAAAAGAATTCATCATTAATTGGCGCCGTACAATTTGGCACTATAGATCAGCGCGATAAAAAATATTGATATATCATAAATATATTTCTGAACGTGCAAAAATCGATAATAATTTAAAGTCTCATGTATGTGCTAGACATCAAAATATTACCGCTATAATAATCTCTCTGACTATTGAGTAATAATGTCTCTCTGGCTGTCTTTCAAAGGAAGGTCTTTTTTTTAAAAAAAAAAAAAAATAATGCCGATGTTCATTGAATACTTTGTTCGAAATAGATAAACTTTAAAAGTCAGTAGATTCCATTGTTTATATGAGTTTGCAGTGTTTCTTGACCATAATGATTCCATATTGCGGTAAAAACTTCAATAGTTTTATTACAAGAAAACAAACCTAATATTGTTTCCTTATTATCATTCTTAAGTTTGTAAAATATAATGTAATTTATCACTGGATAAATTGCTCAAGAAGAAGCCATCTACAACTTTAAAAGAAAAATAGATTTCCTTTTGTGCCAGAAATTGCTGTTCGACAAATGTTTGTGAGCAACCATTTTCAGAGTTAACGAAAAAATTTAAGTCGAATCATTGAAAATGTCTAAAACAAACTCTCCAACATGTTAATATTAAAATTTATTATAATTTATTGTGGATCAGGCCAAGGAAATCGCTTTAAAATAAATTTATTTAAAATTTCTAAGCAATCAAGATTTTTCGTGAGTGCACTGTGGCTCTGTCTCTGTATACATTTACTTGGGGGTCGCAATTTTTTTTTTTTTTTTTTTTTTGAGCGAAAAGTTGTCGCAACTGCAAAAAGTTTAAGAAGCACTGCCACTAAATGAGGGGCGCACCTAATCCCAGCACTCCAGAATCCCAGTAGAATTAGATTTCTTGGAATAATGTTACAAGCAAAAGTGAGAATATCTTTAGTTGATATGCAGGAGCTATTTTCCAAAAATAAATAACATTTAGAATTAAGTAAAATTTTAGGGTTGATAGATTTTGTCCGAAATCTACCTATTGGGACTGCATACCGGAATCCTGGATTTTACTTTACTTGTACCATTCATCTTAGGCATTTACGTAACATAGAACAGTGTAAATACCTATTTAATACCATCATTCCATCATTCATCATCACTCCTCGATTATTTCGTGTTATAGATAGATAATTTTATTGCCTTCAAATCATTTGTACATATAAATGCATACAAGGCTTGTCACAATAAATATTACATAATATATAAAAAAAAAGTACATAAAATTTAAATAACTGTCAACAATTATTCTATTCTCTTAAAAAACTGGCAGTAATTAACTACAACCTTCAATGATGAAAGACTATTATAATAATTCTTATATACATGTCTTAACGAAAATCATTTAAGAAAAGGGATAAAATCCAGTTCAAGAAACCGGCCTATAACATCGAAAGCAAGCTGTGGAAATGGCGGATAAGTCTACATATCCAAAATCTCTGGATTATACATCATAAATATTACATATATATGTAAGATGGAGTGAAACATTTATTAGACTTATTTTTATTTTGGTTCTTATCTTCCAATTTCCGAAATTTGCAATACATTTCATTACCATCCTTTAATAATATGTTGGCTGATGAAGTGAACAATATAAAAATGATAAAAAAACCTTATCAAGACACGGATTGGATCTTGAAAAAACAATCTGCAATTAATGCATATTCATACATGGTTTTGTTGTGAGACATAGTATGGAGGAGCACTGGCTGGTTATTCGGCAAAAAAGTTTTGGATTGTAAGGATTAAAGGTGAAAGATGTGCTTGCTCCATTATACTTTTTATTGTCGTTTCTAACGTGTTCAAAACAGTTGCGTTTGTTGTAGGTGGATAGTCTCTTAATTTCTTATCGTGTGTGTATATTCTCCATTTGGTCGGTTATTAGTGTGAAGTTCATAGTTATCGTATCCTATCTTTTCTTATTTCCTAAAACCATTGTTTTCAAGGAATTTCAATGTAGCTGAAACCATGGAATCCGGTAACACAATTAATACTTGTAAAGAAATAAAAAAAAAAAATCCATAAGAAGCAAGAACATATTGCCAACATTGCTAGTTTGTTGTTTATTTCATTATATTTAAATGCCTTGCAATAACAGATTTGATTGGAAAAGTTGGCTAAATGTGTGGGATAACAAGATATGGAATAGAGAAGTTCTGGTTCTGAATCTTGAATCTTATTTCTTATTTAAACCAAAATATATTTATATTTTGTACGATCTAGAACCAAGTGTAACTATACCCCGGGTTGGGGGCTGAGGACGGGGGCCCTTTTATAAAAATTGCGCAAGTTTTAATAATATCCTTCAGTGTAGACCGCTACCAGCTGTTTTCTTCTTTTTTTTAATTTGTCTCAGCCCGACCCCAAAGAGCTGGGAGTGAGGAATATGTTGAATGCAAGAAATCTTGAACAGATCCCATGTATATATATTGATAATCGATATAGAATTAAGAGAGTTGGCTTGTAGTATCGTTTTCTTTTTTTCATTACTTTATCTTCTGCGCTCTTCCCTCTGGTTGTATTTTCTTCTTATTATTTTACTTTAGTTAGAACAATTTCCACTTCTAAGCCTTTGGATTTTCTTGTATTTCATTTTCATTTCTTTTTTGTCAAAAGGAAGAAGAAAAAAAAAAAAAATAATTTGAAAAAGAGAAGGTTTGGTTAAATTATTCTTGTCGCCTCTAAACTTTGTAATTCTATTAAATATGTTAAGAGATGGCTTTTTAGATTATATTTCTTTGCATTTTGTTTATCAAAAATAAAAGGAAATTACAAGTTTTGTAAGTCTGTCTTGTATTAAACCTCTTAATAAGTTATTTTATCCGTTTACAAATTCCAATAAAGAAAATAATCTGTCTATCAGTAACGGAATTTGAAGAAAATAAGGTATTTCATTTTAGTATTTGTCCCAATTTTGAAATAATAACCTCCAAATTGGCGGGAGGCGTTTGCTTTATTAAATTTATTATTTAAGTACAGACTTTTGGAGAATTAGTGTAGTTTTGCTTGGTTACAACACCAAGCCAATGTAAGCTTTCGTAAACTTCAATGATATTCTAAAAATCTTCTCTATTTTTTTATTTTTTTTAAGCATCTTATTTACGCTACAATGATCGCAATAACGCTATGATTCACACTAATATGGAGAAACAGCTTAAGGTATTGTCTAACAGAAGAATGAAAGAGAGCATTATCTGAAAGAGTTCGGGAATAAAGGTGATAAGGATTTGAATTTGAGTTTTCTAAACCAAACGCTCAAATCTCCAAAGATTCCAATCCCTACAATCCAGAATCCTCCGTAACATTGTCAACGCTCCTTTTTACGTCTCCAACCGAACCATACATGCTGTTCTTAATATAGCATTCATTGCTCAAGTCGCCCAAACCCGTTACAGGAAATTCCATATTAACCTACAGACTCACACAAACCCTTTAATTCAGCACCTGTCTTCCCGAACACTTCCTAATAACCCTCCTAGACGTCTTAAAAGACAATGGCCTCGTGATCTCCTCTCAAGTGAAGAGAGTGAATAGTGATTCATTATAGTTTCGGAGTGTTACCATTGGGTAGCTTCTCCACTCATTTTGTATGTATGTTCTTTGTATGATTGTTAGCTATCGCGCTGATTGTAGCATGAATAAAGATTAAAGAAAAAAGAATTTTCTAAAAAAAAGAAAGGGTATGGGGGCATTTTGATTCATATATTACCGTCGCACGGTCGGAGATTTCTGCCTTCGTAAAGAATGAGAATTCCAGACAAATTTTTTGTACATAACCCATTTCCTTTCTTTGTATCTTATTTTCTTTTTAATTAAGTTTTTTGAAGAACTTTGGACACCCCATTCAGCTAAACTGACCTGGATTCCCTCCCAGACAGTTTTTATAAAGTATGTAATTTTTGTCTATAGACCTTTTAATATGCTATAGAGGTTTTGATATCAAGATGCAAAATTGAATAGTATTTCTTTTATTCTGCCCTTTTTTCGATACTTGAAAGAAATCTTATTTTCGTATTTAGAAGTGATTTTTTTTTTTTTTTTTAATAAACATATTTAAACTAAATTTAAAGCAACAACAATTTTTTTTTTTTTAATTTGAATTTTCTTTAACTAGCTTAAAGAGAACTTTATTAATCGATATAGAATAATCAATAATTTATTTACTAACTTGATATGCTTCTTTTAGTACAAACGATTGTGCAGTATAAAGGAGTTTCTTTTATTTTTATTAACATTATAATAACTTCCAATGTCGGATCCAAGACAGTTAAAAAAATGAAGTTAAAATAATAATAATAATAATAATAATAATATAAAAAATAATTATTATCTTGCTATAGAATGCATGTCTAAATGCATCTCTGGACCTATATCATTTATATAAATATAATTCGTTGAATGAGAATATGAATATAATGTGCGAGGAAGGTAAGTGAGAGGAGGAAGTATTATGAGCGGTTAAGAGAGAAAGAGGATTATATATATATAAATGTAATTCATATGGTAGAGATCAAGGGTCGTCCTGACAAAAAAAACAAAAAAAAACGACCTTCTGGCGACAGCTGGTTAGTTCGTGAGGCCGTGATCTCCCCGTACAATTTGCCTCCGGCCGCTTTATTTCTTCTCTCTTTACAACTGAACCGTCCACTTTGATGACCTCAAATGTGATCATACTTTTCACCTACTCCAAAGTGGTAGTGTCATTTTTTATTTCTTCTTGATTCCTTTTTTATTTTATTTATTTATTTGATGTTTGTAATTATTATGTTTTTTTTTTTTGTTTAATTTATGCTTTCTTGTTTTAATCTGTATAATAATTTTTTTTTGTTTAATCAATACATCTTTTAGAATCAACTTTCAATTCGATTCTTCTTTTTTTTTTCACTACAAATAATGGAAAAATCAAAAATATTAAGACAATAATTTTGTAAATTTAGAAAAATATTGTAAAATTTCCTCAAGGCCACTCTATACAGTTGGCAATAATTTTGCTTGTTGCGTGCGTTTCCAAGAACTCCAAAACCTATTCTGTAAACTCGTACTTTCCGGATTAACTAGTTTTCTTCAAATTTTTAGATCTATGAATGGTTTTAATTATTTATATAGATGGTAGAAGAAACATTCACTGTTGTGGCACTTTAGAAAAATATCTTAACGTCCAAGTAATCCGCAAAAACATATAAGCGGTAACTGGCATGGGCTAAAAAAAAAACAAACTTCAAGTATTAAATTATAGTTAATAATAATTATTGATTTAATTACTTTTATTTTTTTGTTAATCCAATAATTTGCATTGAATTAACGTTATTTTCATATTTCCATTTCAAAGAGATTCCATTCTTATGGAGTTATGTAATATCTAAAGACGAACCCATTTTTTATTTGATTATAATGTAGACAATTACATGGATTTACCCTACTATTCCCTGTAATTGTATCACCACCATTATATTACATGTTATAAGAAAGGTTCTCTCAATCTTTTTCTTCTCTCCTTACTTTAGTATAGTATATTATATGGTGAGAATAATACAGAACAAAATCTATGAAATTGGTGCAAAAAATAACTTGTTTTTTTTAGTCACGTGTCCCCATTTATAATTACAATTCATAGTACTGGCACGTTCTACATCGACTACGTACAAATTATATCATTTCTGATGGACTAAAATATTTTTAATGTAAGATTAGGGAGGGGTTTATGTATTATATGTACACGCTATAAAGTAGACAAAGAAAGGTAGACTAACTAAGAAAAAATTATTATTATTATAAAAATTGAAGTAACGTACTGAATGTTTGTAGGCATTTTTCGTAATTATCTGCCTAATAATTGTTGTTCAATGGAATTTGTTTAAATAAAAAATGTTTAATTTCCCTTACTGATTTTGATAAAGAAAGTATTATGACGGTTGTGACAAATTTCCAAAATTGAGTTTTCATCGGTTAATACATATTTTGAGTTCAACCAAGTCCGAAAGAATGTTTTCTTTTTTTGGTAAAGATATATATATATATATACGGGCCACTTTTGAAATAACTCTTTAAACGAAGCAGGATATCTAAAAAAGTGAACATAACGTTTGTTGAAGTATTTTCGCTGTAGTTTATGATGGTGTTGATGTTTTTTGACTTTATTGCCGCCCCTTATACCTTAAATCGGTGATTGAAAGTTGCGATTTCCTTTTAACCCGCACTTTTTACTACGGTATTGAAAACTATAACAAAAATGAAGAAAAATGCCATTAATTTCACTTCAATATTTCAAACCATTGCCAAAATATTCAACCATAAAAGATTCAATTTTCGTCGTTTTTTTCCCCCCCTATTTTTCTGTTTCGTAAACTGAAATTAAAAGGCGGATTTTCTTATTAATTTCGAATAAATAAGAGAGTTCTCAAATGCTGTTAAAACTTAAAAGCTATTTTAAAACCATAAGAGACTTAAAAATCAGGTAAAACATCATTAAAACAAAACAATTTTCCAGTTTATTTACAAAAAAAATCTATAAAAAGAATATTTCCTATTTATTGGCTTAACAGCACAAGGCGGTCGCTGTCCAACATATGAAGTTGCTAATCATATCTTGTCTGCCGGAATTGCTAAGCAGATTTGGATTAAATCTTCTCTAGGTGCTTCTGGAGTTGTTGGTTTCTTGGTATTTTTTGGGGGAAAAATTCATCTAAGGGGTTTTTAAATAGGGATTATACTTTTCTTTAAACTGCTATTTTAGTTTATTATTATGACTATCTTGTGTATAATATTAATTAAAATATTAATTGTTCTATCAAAATTGCAAGTTTATTAGGAGATCACTATCACACTTCTGAATTGATTTCTTTCTTTTTTCGTTTATTTTTTTTTTACATTTTTCTCCATAGAGATACCAATGGATTTTATTAAACTTGGATACACTAACTGTACAGACATAGAGAGGACCTGTTTCCTTTGTTTGACACATTTTTCCGAGAAAGATTATTTAAGGGGGTTTTAGGAGGAGGTTGGGGGTCATGCTTGGACCATTTCTGTTTATTATATGATACTCTTATTTTTTATGTAATATTAATTAGAATTAAATGTGTTGCCGAAATTTTAAAGAGTTTGAAACGTATCTGATAACGGTATCAGAATAGTTTTTTTTTTTTCAGTTTTCTAGTAATTTCACCACAGAGGCATCCTCTATACTTGATAATCTAATTAAATATATGGAGATCTAACACTTTTCTTTTTTTTTTTTAAATTTTTTCCGAGATTATTTGTTTTTGAGGGATTCTGTGGAATCTGAAAGGACTCAAAAATGTGGATTTATTAAGTCTATATTTCTCTCCTATAGATGTAAAATTAAAGAAAACTGTTTGTTTAGTAAAAGTTATACCCTATGGCATATTAGCCCATGAAGGGCCAAGGCTTGCCAGACGGCGATTTGAATAGGTGCTAAGCACGCGCAGTTCCCACGCCGTTTAGTTCCGGCCTTCGCTACCTAGGGCGCTACTAATTGTAGCTTCTCACTTTTCATCACGATGCTGGGTCAACACTGACTTCGCCTTCACGGGAATCGAACCCTGAATTCTCGCACGAAAGGCGAGTGCGCTAGCCACTAGACCAACGTGTGAGGACAGTAAAAGTTATAAGTTTGAAGAAAAGAAGTTGTGTGATTGTGTGAAACAATCGCATCTTTCTTCCTTCTGTTTAGTTAGATTTTATTAATGTGACTTCTCGGTAAAATATTTTCAGTTTGAAAAACAATATGAGTTTCCGGGTTGAGACTCGTTAGTGGTTTGCTAGTAACAAGAGCAATGAGGTTCTTCAGGATCGTTATACCTTAAAAGCTACTCGAGCAATCCATTAGCTCCATTAGTTAGTCTATTTTTGTTAGTAATTTTCTCCATTAACTTTCAAGGTGTAATGTCTCTGTAGCTGTTCATTGTAATATGAGCGAAACGTCAGTTTCTAGCAAACCATTGTCACTTTCTCAACCCGGAAACTCAATTGTTTTTCATAAAAATGGCCGCGGAAACCTAAGAGAGATGATATTTTTAGTACACAATTTGGTATTGTGGAATTTGGGCAATATTTTATTTTAATATTCTTACCGCATATTTCTTGGCCCTAATATATATATATATATATATATATCACAAAATTGCGGTATATTTACAATCATTTATATTATATGAAGTTTTCAATGCATATACACTTAAATAGGCAACTTCATAAATAGGAAAAGATGCTAACACTTCTGAAGATCAGAGATATTTTCCGTGATAGCCTGCTTCTTTTTGTGCATTGACACCCCGGTTCGGGCGTTCGCCCATTCAGCAGGTTGCTTTTGTCAACATGGGCTAAATGAGATTAACAGAGCAAATTCAGTCGATATGACTACAAAAAGAAGAGGCTATCACGAAAATAACTCGATGGTTTCAGCTCTGCGGAACAACAAATTCTGAAGATATACAATTGAAAGACGTTCCCTTTGTTACTATACATACTAACAAGTAGTAAATCAAACCCCTACATTTTACATCTTCTGAATACACATTTTCTTGTCAAAGTATTGGAAAGTATTGAAACTGAAAAAGAAATGTAAGTAGGTATTTGTGTAATTAAGGTTGATGTGGTCGAATTGTGGTCCTAAAGGGATTATTTATCCCTTGTAAACAATTAACTACATTCAGAGGCGTTGTATTTAGTCTATTTAGTCATGGAAGGTGTCTGCCTTTTGAAATTGAGAATGATTTTGTTTTCATTTTGTTCTTTTCTCTACTTGGCACTCAAGCTTGGATGCTCACAAATGTTATAATTCAGATAAGTAGTAGTCATATTTGGTAGACTGATTTTCCTGAATAGTGAAGCTATTATTCCTGAAAAGTACATTTTTTTTTCTGTACCGACCTTATGAATAAGAACCAAAACACACTTCAACACAAATAGGTAATAAATAAGCCGTACAGTTGTAGACATAAAAACTATAGATATTAACTCTCATTTTATATATGATATATACCGCAAATTTAATCCTAACCAGATTTTTGACGATACTTCGTTTTTTCTAATTAAGTATTACTTATCGCCTCCATACGGTGGGTACGAGTGTATATATGTAAAATACTTAACTATTGTATACAAATAAAACTTAAAAATTATTAATTAAACTGACTGATATCCTCAGGTAGTAGCTGTAAGATAGTTTACTTTTTTCATCTCTCTCTACTTTTTTGTTGTATTTGCGTGGACGGACAATAAGAATGGATGAAGAATATTGAAAGAAAATCGAATTTAATTTATTACATCCAACGAGAAATCCGGGTTTTTAACATGGCCATAGGCTTTTTTATTTTTATCCGAGATATATTTATATTATATATACGTATGTATATAAATATATATATATATATAAACATATATTATAAATAAGTTATTTATTATAGTAGTGTACTATGGCATGTTATATTATTGTAATTATTTGGGACTCTTGTATATCATAATTACTATATCCCGCTCAGAAATTAACTTGAATTATGGCTTTTTTAGGGTCAATAAACTTCTATATATATATGCACTCTATCATTTTCTTTAAATATATATATATATGTGTGTATGTATATTTGTTATTTTTTAGTTGTTTTAAATTATTACCAAATTATCATTCGATAATGTATTTATTTTTCGTCGTTAATTAATATTGTAATAAAGATTTTGGGCAGGAATCAAAATGTAATGAAATTTTGAGTAAATAATTAAAACGTTCGCTTGGACTATCTGTTTAAAAAAAAAAAAAAAAAACACACAAAAAACTGTATTTTATTAAATTTTTGGAGATTTCCTCTTCTAAACGAAAAATTATGACATAACAATGGAGCATCGCGTTACAAAAAAAAAAATAAATAAATAAAGAAAAGTCATTTAGCAGTTTATTTATTTATTTTTACTTAATCTTCGCTTAGTAAGAAAAAAAACTTGAGCTACACAATCTGTATGTCTCGCCATGCATGGGGGAGGGGGGCTCATGGTAAATTATCTAGCTCAAGCGGCTCTGTTATCTGTGTGATAGTGACCGAATGACACCCAATCGTATTTTACACAGATTACAAGCGCTCAACAGCTTTACATTCGTATACTACACTTTACCATTTAGCATACACTGTCACAGAAATAAATTAAAACCCTATTTTTTTTATAACAATAATTTTACTGTAATAAAAAAAATTTATACTTGAGTTGGTAGTTTTGATATTTAATTACAGTGAAAAAATGTATTTATCACAATTTGCACTTTCTCATTGACTCTTCGAAATTGATACTATATTTATCTGGCATTAGTATTAGATACTAATGCGTTTAGTAAAAGGAAGTATTGTAATCGTGTGAAATTTTCGATATGGAGTTTTTACCGGAAATATCCGTTTTGAGGTCCCCTGAGTCCAAAAAAAGTGGGTTTTAGCAAATGGTCTGTGAACAGCATAGCTCAAAAACGAAAAACCGCAGAAAGTTGAAACTTGATATTCCGTTTAGATCATAAGAAATGGACTTTACGTATCTGTCAACAATTGCCTCAACCGGAAGTTACCACTTTACTAGTTTTTTTTTTTTTTTTACTTTTTTGCATTTTTCTCTAAAATAGCTCCGACGATTTTCTTCAAACTTGTTATATCAACTACACATACAACGAGCTACAACTTTTATTTAAAACATTTCTCTGGGAAAATTCATTCAAAGGCAGTTATGGGGGACGGGTAGGGTTAGGTTTTCATCTAAAGTGCTATTTCAGTTATTAGACAATTCTGTCATCTAAATAATGTTAATTAAAATTAAATATGTTGTTGAAATTCCGAGTTTGAAAAATCGGATAACCGGAAGTTTGTTTACTTTACCATTTTACTCAATGGTGTTTTCACTTTTTCGCAATTTTCTCAAAAATGGCTCCGACGATTTCCTTGAAACTTCGTATATAAACTAAACACACAAATATCTACAACTTTTATTTAAAACATTTCTCTGGGAAAATTCATTAAGAGCACTTTTAGGGGAGGGGGTGGGGTATGTTTTTCTCTAAATTGCTATCAAGTGATTATACAATCTATCATCCAAACAAACTTAATTAGAACTAAATAGATTGGCCAAAATTCTGAGTTTCAAAGAAATTAGTAAACCGCAAGTGCGCTTTTACTGAACAGTTTTTTCAGTTTTCGACGAATTTCATTAAATTTGATACACAAACTATATAAAATTTGTCAATTATAATTTTGAGAAGTGGAGTAAGAGAAAGTTGTGTGAGTGTTTCACACCAGATTTTTTTTTTTCAATTTTCAATAGTAGGAGTGTCATAAAAAGAATAGTCTGCAAGGAATAGCGACTATGATAGAGCTCTTTTCATCCATTTACCATTCTGCAATTGCATACGCCATGAATAACGTTTTGTATGGTTTGTTTAACCAATTCTGCAGATTCTCTCGAAATATG
>JAAEAF010001566.1:0-156325 GCA_011037195.1 Triatoma infestans | reverse complement strand
TTTGTTTTTTGTTTATTTAGAAAAAATTGTTACAGATATCATAGCAAACAATAATAACCAACTTGCGAATTAATTTCCTACTTGACATATGGATTCATGGATTCAGTGATCGATTTATGTTTATAGCATTGCAAGTAATTATTTAAATTGAAGTCAAAAACATGTATTGCTATAAGAGTACATATTTATAATATATCTGTATCTATTTATTATTTATATTTATTGATTTATGTATTTACTTATATTTGATACTTACTGCCTATATAATTCAATTGAATGATTAGATCAACTCGCAATGTAGATGGTTACTTATTTATATTAGAATTAAAATTAAAATTAAAAATATGTATCACTATAAAACTAATCCAAAGTGAATATTCTCCAGTAATTATTATTATTGTTATAAAGTGAATACTCATAGGAAAAAAAAAAAAAATGGAAAAAAAATGTTCAACTTTAGGTATTATAGAATGGGAAATTATTAATTAACTAAAGGGCTAACTAGACTCTAGTGAAATACTTATTTTGTAAAAATTGTAATTAATATTTGTACAGAATTATTTCTTAACAAATAAATATTCATTCCATTTTTTGGCAAATTTAGTTTGTAATTTAGCTTAATAATGTAATGAAATGTAATTCAGAATAATTTTAGGTTAACAATGTTACATGGGTAGTATTATGAGAATTGTAAAGCTTTATTAATAGTAGTTGTGGCACCAATTTGTAGTAATTTAGTCCTTCTCAACAAGAGGTTTAATTCAATTTCTGCCAACGATATTTGAGAGATTTCATGCTGTTATCATTTTATTTGGTCTATATACATTTAATTGTTTTGTTTCAGATATTTAATTTTTATTGCATGTATTATTATCGCACAGAGAGATTTCTAATTTATTCGTTACTTTAAGGCAGGGATTGACAATGCATGACTCGCGGCCAAATTAATACAATATTTAATTTTAGGTCAAATTTTTTTTTCTATTAGGCCCAATCTAAGCGGTACGGGAATAGGAAGAAAATTCTATACAGCGGTGGCAGATTTTATGCTATTTTAATGTTGAAGTTCCCTGAACTTCAGCTGAAACTAATCTAACTTAAAAAAGTAGCTTGCACGATTCAAAAGATTTTAAGAATTGTTAAATTAACGAATTTTATGCCTCTCTGAATTATCAAGAATTTGTCAATTTAAAATGGCTTGCCCAAAAATTACTTACTTGTGCACTTTGGATCTACCTATGTTTGTGAACAGACATTTTCCATCATAAGCACGTTAAATCTAAATCAAGAATTGATTTAGATTTAAATAGATGTAAATCTAACAGATGTGAAACTTGAATCGCTTCTCAGATTATCTTTGTCTCAAGCAGAACCCGATAATAAGTCCCTAGCACTAACAGCATCCAAACAAATGCATCCCTCTCATTAAAACAACCTTGAATGTACATAATATGTCCTACCTACTCTAAAAAAACAATAAATAAATAAAGTCATTAAATAACGATAAGAAATCTTATATTCGTAGTATTTATTATTTCATTAGCAATAAGATATAATATATTTATATAATAAGTTAAAAACCGTTTTTTATGCATTTATTATGTATGGACCCGCGACCGTTCACCAAAGTCGAAAACTGGCACTACATGTCACAAAGTTTGCCCATTCGTGTTTAAGATCTTGAATTTTGTATAAATATTATTAATTTTGTAATATTGCATATAATATCGGATTAATCTATTGAACAGCATCATCTGATGTTAACACACTACATAACTTACTATACAATTAACAGAGTTTGTTGGATAGTTCCTAACAGATATGATAAAAAAACCATACGAAAGAAACACGCCTGTCAGAGATGTATTGCGGTGTAATAATGGTAGGCACATGTGTTTGGTAAGGCTGTGTTAAAATTTTAAAAGGAATATACTCACTCCTAATATATTTTTACAAATCTGGGTCAAGTAGGGCCCCAAAATCGTGAACATTAAATACTTTTAATTTTTTATTCTGCAAATAACTTTTTTTGTTAAACAAATAAATAAAATTATGTTATGTAATTACATTTGTTAATGTTTGCATATAATTATAATATACATCTCCAGCAAAAAATTCCAGCTACTTAAAAAATTAAATTTAATAAATAATATAATACTGTCTGGTCTGTTTTCACCAGTTATTTTGTTTTGGTAATTAATGATTAACATTTTTAAAATAAATTGGACTTTCTACATTATACTTGTGCTATTAAAAAAATTAAATAAATAAAAAATGTTTACTAGTTTGTGTTCATTTATTATCAATTTGTTTATTTTTTTTTTCAGTTCGAATTGATTTTTATTTGATTTAACTTCATTTTAACTGGTTCCTTGACTAAGAAAATTAAAATTAAAAATTAGAATTTCAAAATGCCCTTTAGTGCCGAGGATGTCGCACTTGTTATAGCATTTACTGATGACGGCCGTCCCATGAAATATGCAGCCACTGCTATTGGTTGTTCCCTACACAACTCTGCGAGATATAGTGCAAAGTTACAGAGAAACAGGCTCATACTCAAGAAGGCTAGGCTCAGAGAGTCCAAGGGATGACTGTTTTTTGACACTGACACTTACAAAATCGTCATCTGACAGCTGGAGAAGTAGTTCATCGCCTAGTTTGAGGTGTTCAAATTTCTGAGAGAACAGCTCGAAGGAGATTGAATGAGCAAGGTTTGATGGCTTTTCGCCCCACAAGAGGGTCAGAACAAACCAGGGAGCAGCGAATTTCTCGCCTTGAATTTCCTCCGCAATACATCAATAATTGGTCTATCGAACAGTGGGTAAGTGTATTGTTTACTGACGAGTCCCGATTTGCTTTAAGGGCTCCAGACGGCCATAAACGAGTGTGAGGAGAAGAGGTGAGAAATTAGCACAATGCAATTTTGTTCTCAATAGTCCTTTCCAACGAGGCTCTCTGATAGTTCGGGCAGGTATCAGTTTACAAAGATGTATGGAGTTAGTGGTCGTTCAAGGAGGTTCCATGACTGCTGCTCGGTATTTGGCGGATATACTGAAAGTACATATGGCCCCTATCATGCCGGAGATAGGTGAGAAGTTGGTGCTAATGCACGATAACGCTCATCCATACACAGCCCACAAGGCCTTTCTTAATAACCACAATATTGACTTGCTAAAATGGCCTGCCCGTTCCCCTGAGTAGAGCATCAGTGGAATATGCTTGGAAGACGGATAAGAGATCGGAGAGTCCTTCAGGAGCTAGAAAGGGCACTTCAAGACGAATGGGCTCTAATTTCACAAATCGAAATTTCCCGCAGTTTCCTATATAATCCTATTTATTTGTTTTATTTTGAAAATCAGTTAACCTACAAACGTTATGAACGAAAAAAATTATTAAATAATTGAATGCTGTACATAGAAATAGTGAATTTTTCATGTGGCTGGTACTTTTTGCCGGTGAGTGTATCTTTGTTATTTTCAGTTCGGAATAGTTAATCTATTTTTGAATTGCAAGTTAAAGGATCTAATTCAGTTTAATATACAATCTAATATCAGTTTAGATTGTGGAACCTGAAGCGATATCTTATTTTAGCTTTCTGCAATTTTTGGTTCCTGAGCTATGCTGTTTATAAAAACCCACGCACATACAAACAAACACATACTATTTCTAATTTAATAATTAAGAATAAAAAAGTAAATAAAACATTTCCATAAAGATTATTAATTTTAAGAATTTTTGATTATCAACTTTTCAATTCAATAGTCGTTTCTAGGGTTAGTATTCGTAATTTAATTAATCCATCCATCCAGTGGCACTAACCCCACGGCGTTGGTCCTGCCTCTGTCAACATTGATCGCCTATTTTTTTCTCTATCCACTGTTGCCAATCTCCAATAGCCGACTTCGAACAGAGTGCATTGCGGCCTATGCTAAACTATCTGCTCATCACACACCCGGTTACCAGCTCTATGGGAACCCCATGTCAGACTTCTAAAAAATTATCCCCGTAATGTCGGCCGGATCCATTCGCAGAAATACCAGCCAAACTTGGTGCTTGCCAACTATGAAATATCCCAGAAGGTCTATCTCAAAATTCATTACAAAAATCTCCTTTTTTTTCATATCTTTCTTCTAGGGTTCTCCGGCCTTGATGACAACATAGATTTTTTCAAAGAATTTTTCTTCAGGGGAAGTAAGGAATGAAAATGTACAATTTACGAAGACGAGACTCCAGCATTTATATCCAATGCAATTTTTTAATATTTTATATTAAATAAGCCCAAGAAATAAATATTCTGGCAATAGACCAGTTTGCAATAAAATCAGTAAAATCAAATTAATTCCCCAAATATTTTGCATTAAAAATAAAGATGTCCGTTTTCTGAGAATACATTAACCATTACTTTGAAAAATTTTGACCTTTGATATTTTCTCCTGCAACAGATTTTACGAGTATTAACTGCAGTTAAGGAATCCAATAAGTAAGAGCCCATATTTTCATTAACGATACCAATTGAATTGTTTTTACTTTAAGATTAGTTATTTCAATATCAGCACAGATAAAGTGTTAAAGGAGAAGGGAAACGAATAGAAATGTCTGCTATCTAATAGTTTACTTATTATTACTTCTGAGATGGGTACAGCAATAATGTTTGAAGGTTGGATTATATAAGTTACATCGTGTTACTGAGTCTCACCCACGAAGTAACTTATAGGTCAAAAATTGTTATTTACTACTATAAATAAACGATGATGTTGTCTTGAAATGTTTCTTTTATACTCTCCTTCTTGTTTCAAAACGTGAATCAACGTTGTAAGTCCAACGGTAACAATATGAGCGCGCACAAAAAATAAATTAAAATAAATGAACATTTTTGTTGCTGAATGGGATACATTTTATTATTAAGCCAATTTACTAATTTCATTCCTTATTTGAAAAATAGATCATACAGTCGTTCAGGCTTCTTGGAAGACATCTGGATATTCGAGATAACATCTAACATGTCTGCGGATAAATTTGATATCTGTAGCTTTTGACTTTATGGGCAAGGTGAAAAGTGCTCGGCGTAGTAGTGAAAATGAGTTTTTTTATTTTAAAAATGCATTTATTTCTCAATTGAATCTTTCTTTAGTTCAATACAATTTGTCCAACGTTTTTCCAATAAGTGGATTCCGTCACTGAAGTTTGATTCTGGAAGGTCGTCAAAATATCCATTTACAACTGTTATCACCTCTTCATTTGGCCCAAAACCGTTTCCAGCCACAATTTCTTAAGATTTGGAATAGGGAGGATGTTCCAACAATTCATACTTCAAATCCCCCAATTTTCCCATTGCCAAAGCGCCTTTGTGGGTGGGTGCATTATTCTGGTGAAAGAGGATTTTTTTCTTTTGCAAACCGGGCCTTTTCTGTCTAATTTTTCATCTAGCTGGTCAAAAAGATGTGCGTAGTATTCTCCATTAATTGTTTGATCCTTTGGCAGGTAGTCAATTAAAAAAATCCCTTTAGAATCCCAAAAAACACTAGCTATAAGCTTTCCAGCCGATGAAATTATCTTAGCTTTCTTCGGAGCAGAGCCACCTGCTTCTACCCACTCTTTGGACTGTTGTTTTGATCCAGGTGTACAGTGATGAACCCACGTTTCATCCATCGTAACAAATCAGCGCAGAAAATTGGTTGGATTCGTCTTAAAACGGCACAAACATTGCAGAGAAATTAGATTCATTTGTTTGTGATCAGCATTTAACAAATGTGGCACCCATCTTGCACAAAGCTTTCTCATATGAGTTCTTTGTGTAAAAGCAACCCTTTACCGTATCCTTTCTTCTGAGATGTCAACAGCCTTAGCTATTTTATACACCTTTATTTGTCGATCATCTAAAACTATATCCTCGATATTTTCTTTGGTAGTTGCCGTTTTTGGACGTCCTTTACGTGGATCATCTTCAATCGATGTACGACCACGTTTAAACTCAACTGCCCATTTTGTTACTGTCGATAACGAAGGTGCAGACTTCTTATACACTTTTACCAACTTTGGATGAATTTCTCTTGGCGATAAACCATCCAAAACGAAGAATTTTAAGACGGAACGGTATTCAAGTTTATTCATTTTGTCGAAAACACACAACACGCTTACGTTAAACAGCCGTATAAAACAAACGTTTTGTCTGATCAAATTCACATTCGGTATTTACTTTTGCAACAAGTGTGTCAACACCTCCATAGTTGCTGTGAACTGAGCAACTGACAAATCTATGTGGATAAAGCGGTCGAATGGGCTGGTCACATTATCAGCAAAAAGCTCCATCCAAAATCCCCAATTATTTGCTTTATACCTTCAAGTGAGCAAGTTATATCAGTCTTCCAGAAGATTTAAATGAGTGTCATAGAAGTATACATCAGTATTCAATCACAAGCGAAGAAGCAACTTCAATCTTTAAACAGTTATCAAAGAGTCTTCAACGAGTACGTGAACAAAGAATAATAAATCAACAAGTCACTCTATTTTTTTTTTTGCTAGGGTCTAAACATTATTCAGTAAAACGACTAAATATAGAATTGTGAATAATCGCGTCAGTAGTATGTCTTCATTTCAATTTCGCCAACAAGTTTCCTACTATTACAATATTGTCAGACAAATTTCCACCCTTTTCAACGAATACTCTCACTTCTGTCATACTTCCTTTTATTTTACAGACGATTATACATTTACATTGTTAGATTGTTTTTATTAAACATTCAAATGTCTTCTTATTAAATTCCTTCTGAATGACAGCAATATCTAAATAAAAACTATGTTTATATGGTTTTGCAATAAACCACTGTTGAAGAGATTCACCACAAGGATATTAAGCGCTGTAAAAAATTAAATTAGTGATATCAGCCGCTTTCAGCGCTAGAGCGTCGGCTATGTGCAAAACTTCTAGTAGTTTTTATTCTGTTCTTCAGGCTCATTACACTATACGGACGGATATGGGCTAGACTTTACGAACTGAATTTCAGGGTTTTAGTAAATTCCCGTTCAAGAAACAACATTTGAAAAGTTTAAAAACCAAATTAGAAGAAATCCAAATCAAACTATCAAAAAAGGAAATAACCAAAAACAATCAAGAGCTTACTAGGTTGAGGAGTTTCCAATAAAACTCTTTAAAGAGTTACAACTACTGAACAAGTATTTAACTGACTGCACTCATCTTACTATCAAAAGCCCTTTTAATAGGTGACAAAGTTTTCATCAATTTAGCCATACCTAGTTTATCGACCGTTAAAACGAGCTTTGAGTTCTAACTAGCTACATTGCTTAACAGCTGAGCTATCTAATTAGCTATCGCTGCCAGCCAACAGCATCCATCTACTCACGGTTCTCTATGTTTTTTTTAGACTTTTCTCCTCACAAAGGTCGTTAAGTATACTTATATTAGAGTGAAAGTAATGAGCTTGTCAATGGATCATCGTCTACCAATGTATCATTCTCCAATCATTATAGTATGCTCACTATCATAAACACTATAATCAAATTATAATAACTATATTTAGATCATGATGTTAGTTGTGCAATAAAAGAAGAAACAGATACGATCACATAAACTGATGTGAAATTTATTTATCTGGAATAATGGAATGGTTCTTTGCTAAAACTCTTGAAAGTGTTAATGCGAACTAATTAATGTGTGAATTAAAAGGACAGGTTGTTAATACAGTTCTATAAAAGGTTGATTCCCTTTCATTTTTCATTCAGAATGGTGTTTACCAGAGTCTGGACAATCGTTTATTGCTGGCACAAATTATATTAAAAGATGTAAAGTTTAGTATAAAGTAAAATGAAGTGAGAAAATTTAATTGGATTACCCATGAAGCTATGAGACACAGCTTTATTACAAAAGATAATTAGCGTCTACTATTGCCAAAGGAACAAGTATTTCTATTATTAAATAATTTTATGATGGAAGTATAATTGTGTCAATTTATGTAAACTACCAAATATCAGATTATATAATCTGCAAAATAAAACAATTTTATGATATTGTTAAATAGATTATAAGGATTGAGATTTTTACAAGACAGTTTGGTTAATTTTTTACTTTTTTCTTAGTGCTATAGGAAGAAATATTGCGAACGTTTCAAATTATTGAAATTACGTTTTCACTGTAACATATTATTCCCAGAGTACGGATGTTTTTAGCAACCATTTTGTGTGTGTATGTACAAAATATATAATTTTTTTGAGGTCTGTGCAGGAATAGCAGTTTAAAGCTTTCCTATAAAGAACCACTTGAATAGAGTATATAGTTCCACCAACTTATAATAAGTAAGGTATAGTAAATATCTTGTTAGAATTCGAAATTTGGAGGAAATCGATTAATCGGAAGTACTAGTTTTTTCGCAATTTTCTCGAAAATGGCTCCAACGATTTTTCTTTAAACATGGAATATTAATTGTACATATTTAAACCTATCACTTTTATTTGCATTTTTTTTGTTGAGAAAAATCGCTTTTAGGTGGATTCTGGGGGAGATATGATGGAAAAACTTTCAACTGCAAAACTATTACTTCTGGTCTCAATGGTTCCGCTAGCTAACATGCGGTCCTCTATGTAGCAATATTCATTACGAGCTGATCCTAAAACTAACTTCTAATTGCACAAGATCTATTAGTAACAAGCAGTTTCTTTTTCTTTGGTTCTAAATCTAAATCCATAAACACATAATATATATATATATATAGGATGTCCCAAGGTATATGAATAACGACTTTTTCTCGGAAACTAAGATAGCTAGAAAAAAACTAAAAAATACAGGGCCCCATAGTTTTTTTGTTAGAAAACCAAATTAATTTGCAAATTTGTTATGGTGCTTCCAGAAGCGAGATACAGGCACCAACTGCATTTTTTCAAATGGGGAGGTGTGGATTTTATTTAAGAAATAGATTCCTCTATTTTTTGTAAGCAAAATTTACTTGAACGGTTTGCTTCTATGAGTGATATTTTACAAGTTACGAATGAAAACATGATTCTTATAAGAAATTTCAAAATGATAATAACGGTTTTTTGATTGAATAAGAAGAAAAGTACTATGTAACGGCAAGAGAGAGAACACAAGCCCGACCGAGAGAAAACAGACTCTCTCTGGTACTCTCTGACTTAAGCAGGCTAGAGTGGGGAACCTGTATATAAGCCAGTGAGAGATATAGACATACATCTATCTATCAGATTCAACCATATACATCGCATTGTATCATTTCTCTACTCTCCCCTTTTATTGTATAAAATCATTACAAGTCGAGTGCAGTTTGTGTAGACTTACAGCTATATTATAACAGTGTCTTCATATCTCGTCTAATTAATCAATCCTAATTTCTCTCTTCATCAACTCCATTAAATTAGTGGCAGCGGTGGGATTAGAGATATGACACGATGATATGACACGATGCGATGTCTAGTTGAATCTGATAGATAGATAAATGTCTAGATCTCTCACTGGCTTATATACAGGTTCCCCACTCTAGCTTGCTTAAGTCAGAGAGTACCAGAGAGAGTCGGTTTTCTCTCGGTCGGGCTTGGGTTCTCTCTCTTGCCGTTACATACTATTTTATTATAAATTTTACTCCTCATTAATTACAGATCTGGCTCGAACTGCCTTCACCATTAGAGATGTATTTCTTTGGTCGTAAGGTACAATTGGCAGGAAAAAGCATGTGTATGCATCTCTAATGGTGGAGGCCAGTTCAAGCAAGATCTGTCATTAATGAGGAGTAAAATTTATAATAAAATAGTACTTTTCTTCTTATTCAATCAAAAAACCGTTATAATATTTTTTGAAATTTCTTATAGGAATCATGTTTTCATTCATAACTTGTAAAATATCTTGAAAAAAAAAGGATAGTTGCGGGTAATAGGGCCTACTTTACTGTCTGAGAATAATGAGGCGCTGAGGAACAGCGCGGTCCAGCCGAGGAACAAAGATTCGGATGTACAAAACGCTAGTGAGATCGGTCTTTACCTACGGTAGTGAAACATGGGCGTTAAGCAAGGGACCCTGCGAAAGAAAGGCAGGTTTGAGCGATAAGGGAGAACCAAAGCTAGAAAACTGTGCGACCTATCTGGGGAAGACCACTTATTTGGCCATCAATAGGGCTCAGGGCTCGGTACTGATCAGGCCATGGTCTCGGTCTCTAGCGCCGGAAAAAGAAGAAGAAGAAGCATTCAATGTACAAATACTAACAACTAAGAGAGTTGTAGATAAGGTTAAGTAAACGTTTCAGATCACAGTGGAATTGGCTTTAGACTCACTTTCCTTTCTACAAACATTCAATACCGGAAATACCTGTTTTAAAATCCTTTTAATACGAGGATAGATTGTATGTATGTATATGTATACTTAGATGTTCTGTGTGGTGTCGGATAAAACGAAAAATTGGCAGAAGGCTTAAATTTGATGTTCCGGGCAGATACTACCATTGCGTCTGATACTATGGTTTGGCCAAAATCTATCTACCGGAATTGTGATTTTTACTTAATATTTTTTAGTCTTTCTCATTTATTTGGAACTCATTTAATTTCATTTTAAATTTTTCTAGAAGAACTAATTAAGGAGTTTCTAGGAAATATATTAACTTTCAAGTCTAAGGGGACCATTCTGACACAGTGCTGTGTTTGAGAACAAGCATTAGTTTAACCCTCTCGATTTTGCTTCATTTATTGCAGATTGTTTAGTGTTGTTTATATCCAACATTAAATAAGTGAATAAAGAAAAATTTTTTAAACTAATTAACCTCTAAGTTTAAGTTGGCAATGTAGAGAAAAGTTTTTTAAACATTTTAAAGATTAAATTAAATAAAATTCTAAGACAAGCAGAAAATAAGAACCAAATATTATCTACGAAGAAATCATTTAATTCAATTAAGGCCTACTTCAGACAAGCAAAGAATTACGGAGTTGCTACAAGTTGTAAGTTTTAGTGTGAAAGAAGAAAATAATTATTTTTCTGGATACTTGAATGTTTTCTTAATGAGACGTCAGCTTTCTGACCTAATTCTAGGTTTTTTAAATAATATTCTATTTTGTTTTTATATTTACTTTCTTTTACTCCTAGTAAGAGGAAGTATTGTATTCGTAACACATTTTCGATATCAAGTTTTCTCCGGATATATACATTTAAGGTCCCCTGAGTCCGATAAAAAGTGGTTTTTAGAAATTGGCCTGTGTGTGTACGTGCTTATGTATGTGATCAGAATAACTTAAAAATGAATAATAGCTGAACATTCTATTTGTGTATCACCATGGGACCCGACAGAAATTTACCGATCAAAATTCTTCAAAAAAGCAGTATCACTTTACTGAATGTTTTTTTTTTCTTCAGTTTTTTTGCAATTTTCTCGAAAACGGCTCCAACGATTTTCTTTATATCTACGTATACAAAGAGTTACAACTTTTATTTTAAATATATCTCTAGAAAAATTAATTTAAGGACCTTTTGTGGGAGCGGTGGGATTATGTTTTCTTCTAAAGTGCTATTTCGGTTTATTATAATAATTATATATAACTAGCTAACCCGACCATGCTTCGCTGTAGCTCAGTCTGATTTTTAGGCTTAACCATGCGTGATTTTGATAATTTGTTTCGATGCTTTGGAATACTCTGTCTACTAATTCTTCTTTTGAATATACAATGTTGTAGAAATTAGATGGGAAGGTGATTTTTTTCCCGTTTCCGGATTTGTAGGAGTAGTGCCGCTACCGAGTTCGAGTAATTGTCTTGAAAATGTGGCAGCTGTTGGATGGTTTTGAAGTTTAACTCTTATATTGGTTGTTAAATGAATTTTTTTTACTGTGCTCCAAAGAGTTGAATTTTTCAAGCAGGCATGCAGGCATTCATCAGCTGGTGTTGAGCGAGGTATCACTGGAAACGTTTGCCTGAAATCACCGGCTAGTACCACCAATGCTCCACCAAATGGAACCTGATTATGTCTTTCAATGTATGGTCTAATGCTTCTAATGACTTCTTATAAGCCATTGTACGCTTATCCCATACAATGATTTTTGCACGCCCGAAGAACCTTTCCCATTCCTGATGTTTTAGAAATGTTACATGTTGGGTTTTCAGTGAAGTGCATGTTTAAGCTATGACAGTTTAAGAGCTGAATGCGCTGTTCTACCTCCTTCCATCCACGTAACAGCAATACCTGAAGAAGCAAGTGCTAACGCAATATGGCCGTTTGAACGGATTTTAGCTCGGAATTTCCCGCTTCCGTGGCAACTTTGGAATAGAGGTACTTATAAGTAGTTGAGAAAGAAGTTCAGAGAGTGAACCACCATCGCAACGCGTCTGAATCTGTCTATTTCTGCCAACCTCGCGAAACGCTCGGAGAAGTTCCCGTTTTCGTGGGAACTCCGGAGTAAAAAGTATATCTAAACACTCTAATATAGAAATGGAACGTTGTGTAAAAATTTCAAGTCCATCCATCGATTACTTTTCGAGTTTGCAGCCACAAACATGCGGATGCTGAATTTTTATACATATAGATTATCAGAGATTCTACGTGATAGCCTGCTTCATTTTGTGGTCATTGACCGGTTTCGGGCGTTCGCCCATCTTCAGGATACGTTAGTCAGACAGTGTAATAACACAGACTTGCACAGAGCAAATTCAGTTTACACACTTTTCTCACTCAAAAATGAGTGTGTAAATTGTATGAACATAACCTTATAACCTCCCCACATATATACAACCAACAAGTGTGAGTGTAATAGAAACATTAAGTTGAAGTAAACGAACTAAGTGAATTTGCTCTAACGTTGGATGAAAATTTGAAACCGGTCAGGAACAATATACATATGTATGCTAAGATGGATAAAATACCAGATCTTATCCAGCAATGCGGACCCATCCTCATTTTCAATAAAGAAATTACTTTATGAGTACATACCACAATATTATGGAATATATAAAGAAATATTTATCGTATAAAATAGAATGATATGCTGCAAATAAATGCAATGAAAGGTCCTTGACCCCCCCCCAATTAAAACAATAATAATATAAACTAATCAAGAAAAATAATTTTTTTTTTTTTTTATAAGCAACCAGTACTTATTATAAATTTTTGCATTGTAATATATGGTGAAGATAAAAAAAAATCGTTATGCACCTATATGTCAGAGTTTATCAGTCTTTTAAAAAGGTAAAGGTAACTAGATTCACGGTATAATGTTGAATTATGGTTACAAGATGTATATATGTATATAATATACTGTTGATGTTAATAATAGAAAAGATAGACGACACTAGTTAATCATTTCATATGCTATATTGATAAAGAGTATTATATAGTATAGTTATAAGAAGCAACACCTATTTTATAACAGTGCATGTTCTAACAATAAGTAATTTTAATTATCTATTGATTGTTAAGTTTTCAATGAAAATCACTTGGCCACCGTGAAGAGAAAATAAAAAAATCCTTATTATTTGTTATTATAATCTTATAATATTGAAAAACTATATTGAACTTTATCGTAACTGATTTAAAATAGTGTGTTAATGAATTATAATGAGTCATGGAAGGGCAGACTGTTTTTATAATATTAAAATTAAATTTTTTAAAAAATAAATATTAAATGAATTTATTTGAAATGATAAAATTGTTCATAAACCTTGAATATGAACAAAATGTGATAATGGAAAAACATGACTTCTTCTTACAGTCAGATCTTAAAATACTAATTGATAAATTCCCTTTAAACTTGCAATGTTTACCTAACGTTTAGTTTTCTTGAATAGGGGGCGAGTGTTGGTGTAGTGGTTATGAGCACGGACTTGTAAGTGGGAGGACCACAATTCGAGTCCCGCGTATAACTGCTAAATTTTGTATTGAAGACATGCATAGAAAAGTGGCGAGTGGTTATCAATTATCAGCCACTTTCCCCCTTTGGAACTTCCTTAGGGAAGTATAACATTGTTAAAAAATATTTCTTCAAAGCTGAGTATCGAAAGAGAATGGAGCAGTGGATCCGAACTGTCTAGTATTAAAGAACATGGCATTGTACACGGATAGGTCAAGGACCACTGAAGGAAATGGGGCCGGAGTGTTTTTACGAAGGACCAGATACTTGGAGCCTATAGTTTCCCAGCATCTTTCAGACAGAAATTTACGTAATTGGAAAGTGTGCCCAATAAAACCAGTACTAGTTTTTAGAAAATTCTCTCTTTATGGTGATCCATAGAAATATTTAGCGAACATAATATTTCTAATGAACTTGTAAGTAGAATAAAATATTTCATTTTTTTTTTTTTTTTGTGGATTTATTTGTTTATTACGCTGCATAAATAATAAAGGTAATAAATAAAAAGTTTGTAAGAATTCAATAAAGTACACAATCTAATGGAGAAGAACATTAACAAGAGAACAAGACCAAACAAAACAAAAACAAAAAAAAATCTGGTGTGAAACACTCACACAACTTTCTCTTACTCCAGTTCTCAAAATGATAATTGACAAATTTTATAGTTTGTGTACCAAATTTAATGAAATTCGTCGAAAACTGAAAAAACTGTTTCAGTAAAAGCGCACTTCCGGTTTACTAATTTTCTTGAAACTCGGAATTTCAGCCATCTATTTATTTCTAACTAATTATGTTTGGATGATAGAATTGTATAATGAGGATACCACTTTGATGAAAATCTAACCCCACCCCTCCCCTAAAAGTGCTCTTAAAAGAATTTTCCAGAGAAATGTTTTAGATAAAAGTTGTAGATCTTTGCATGTTTAGTTTATATACGAAGTTTCAAAAAAATCGTCAAAGCCATTTTTGAGAAAATTGCGAAAAAGTGAATAAATCATTTAGTAAAGTGGTAAAGTAAACGCACTTCCGGTTATCCGATTTTTTTCAAACTCAGAATTTCAACAACATATTTAATTCTAATTAACATTATTTAGATGACAGAATTGTCTAATAAACTGAAATAGCACTTTAGATGGAAACCTAACCCACCCCTCCCCCAAAAGTGCCCTTCATTGCATTTTCCCGGAGAAATGTTTCAAATAAAAGTTGTAGCTCTTTGAATATGTGGTTGATATTTCAAGTTTAAAGAAAATCGTCGGAGCCATTTTTGAGAAAATCGCAAAAAAGTAAAAAATCCAACTAGTAAAGTGGTACTTCCGGTTGAGGAATTTTGACAGATAACGTAGTGTCAGATCCCATGGTGATACCTAAACGGAATATCAAATTTCAACTTTCTACGGTTTTTCGTTTTGAGCTACGCTGTTCACATACACATACATACATACATACACACACACACACACACACACACACACATACACAGACCATTGCTAAAAACCACTTTTTTGGACTCAGGGGACCTCAAAACGGATATTTCCGGTGAAAACTCGATATCGAAAATTTGACACGATTACAATACTTCCTCTTACTAGGAGTAAGTGAAAGTAATAAATAAGAAATACATTGATTAATGAAGACGAATACGAAACTTTTATTTAATTAGTTTAGTTAAAGAAAAAAGGTTTTTCACTATATATGTTTGTTATGACAGAAAGTTTTAAATTGAAGGGATTAATAATGATTATTGTGATTAGCCGTTATAGCAATTTATTTCTTAATCCAACTAATAACAGGAGCGCTCAACCTCTCCATCACTAACCTGTCTTAGTGAGTACCATTAGGTTGGTAAACCATTATTGGTTGGAAGTTCCATTTAATTAAAATAAAGGTGTTTGTGTGTATTCAGTTTTTCTTTATAATCGCCTGTGTGTATTTCGTTTTTCTACATTTTTAATCACTGGAACATTAAAAATGACGTAAAAAAAAAAATGTATTTAATCAACCAGCAAACCTAGAAATACAACTAAACTTAAATGTTTCTATTAAATATAACGTTGTAGTCTGGATTGGTCAAATATTGCAGTCACTTTTGTTAGAGGACAGACATCGTAGTGTTTTTATCACTTCTTGGAAATAACAAGAGTTCGGAATTAATTTTGATCACAACTACCAAGTGATATTATCTAAGCATGATTAAATGAATTGCAGAGACAATGTTGGCAAGAATATCATAGCGTAGCATTTTATTTAAGTTTGCAAGTAAGAGTTGGAATTAAATTGGAAGAAAATATGGCATTTACAAATGGGGTTTGTCTCTTATTAGTAGCACTGCGAATTGGGTTAGATATGGAGATATTTATCATGTAGCTAATGATATAATGGTAAATATTCTTCTGAATTAAAAATGAGAGGTGAGAAGGTCATGAAAGTCTATGTACCATGCGAAGAGAAAAGACAATTTTAACATAATAGATATCCCGTCATCAATCCGATATTCATTATGTAGCGAAGAAGCAGACATTAAATGAATCAAACGTTAGTTACTTCTCATCTAGACAGACTGGGGAAGGAGATTTCGATTTATATAAATATAGCGAGAGCAAAACAGTTCCAGGACAGTTTTACAACAGCACATCCAGTCAGAAACCTATCTACTTAATTCTAATAACTCAGCAAGTCTCTTTATTATTCTCTCGCTACCTAACTTACAGATATACCTGTAAAGTCCTTGCCGTTTGTGTGTTCTATTCATTATACAGTCTCCTAAGTTCATTCTCTCTAATCTTGCTCCTTCTCACATCCATTATAATTAGATAAGTCCAAGAATAAAATATTTCTAATAGACACATGGGCTTTTTCTTATGGCATCTCTTAGAATACAACTGCACAGGATTAAGATGACTTTTCCAAAATTTAGTTTTAGAAAGAATATTATAATTTAAGTACTATATTAGCTCAGTTTTAAAAGCTATTATCACATTTAGGTCTCCACTCACAGAGACCTCACAACTTTCTAGTTTGTCATTTTCAATCTCCTTAGTCTTGTATGTACACCCCCGCAGTAACTTATACTGAAACTAAAATAGAGTTTGACTAATTGAAATAAATATCTAATTAAATTATAAAATATTTCTGGAAATATATTAGACAAACTACCTGTTTATCCAGGAACTCTCTGAACCAGAGAATATGCTAAAAGGGAAGACTTTAATATTCAATTGATGATAATTATCAAAACTTTAATCACATCTCAAAAAATGCAGATCAAATTTACGAAAAGTATTCAAGTCACACAAAATAGTCTCCTGGCAATGCTAATCTGTTTTTGTACACTATAATAATTAATTGCTCCATCGCATCGGTTTGCCTGGCCTTCATAATCGTGGATGGTTCATTGTTTTATGCTGCTTTACTGCTTGTTTGTTCTTTAGATTCTTTTTTATCTTAACCATCCATTTTTTTTTTTTTTGCTCTCTTTATTTTAAAATAAATCCAATACTGATTTTATTACATACACTCCTTTCCGACGTTATCAAGCAAACAATAAAAACTATTAGTAGATTGAAAAAAAATCTCATGTGGCTACTTTAAGGTTTTACAGTAAAATTAGTTTTCCTTGATTTTATATAAAAGTGGAATCATTGACATATGACGTGAATCAAGTGGAAGGCTTCAAAGCTGCTTCCGAATCAATGGTCTACCTTGTTTTATATTAACCATATCTAATAGACACTTTGAGCTATTTCTTACGGTGTCTCTTTACATAGCATTTTTTATGCGTTAAGCCTTCACTCTTGAATCGCACGTTAGAATAGAACTGGATTTTTGTACATTATAATAACACCACCTGAATACAGATAAATCGCAAAATCACTGTTACAAAATCTCGACAAACTATTTTTTTTTTTCCAATTTGTTACTTTTCTCGCGTTGTCTGATTTTTATTATCTTATCGAAAAGATGTTTTGGACACAGATACAAAGAAAACATACTATAACTATATAATGCTTTTTATACACAATTTAAATTCAAAGCCTGGAACGTACAATCAAACCCAATCTCACCTTGTATTCTGTTGCAATCCATGCCTCTATCTACCTCTATCATGGTTAGGTTTTATACAATATTGATTTATTTATAACATACAATATATACAGACAAAAGAGAATTTAATAATATCGCAAATATCTCAAATCACAATTATTGTTAATATTAATAGAACAATATATATTGAGGGAGAAATAATAACCAATATTATTCATGAGCTGCCTAATACTAACATAAATAATAATAACATTAATAATCATTCGTTCATTATTATGAATGAGCTAGAGTTTGCATAGAAACTGACCTATTCTAACAATCCACATATGAGTTTAGAGAGCTAACACGGATAATATTCCACTGAGTAAATTAATTCAGAAAACAATGCATTGAAATTTGAATTGTGTCAATTCAGCATTTAATATTACTATTCATAAACTCATACAATTATATATTAAAGTTAATAAATGAATCTTTTAAAAAATAACTATTAAAATAAATTATCTCTATCTGTTCTGTTTGTAGCTATTTTTCAAGGGTCCGTCTACTTATCAATCATATTTGTTAAAAAGGAAAAGGAAAAAATTACGATAGGTAACAATCGATATAACATACCTTCTTTCAAAACTCCACCAATAACCATATATTTGCCAACAATACCAGACAATATATGAGTTTAATGATCTACATTCCATAATTGGATATATGATATATTTTAAACGTCATGGAATGAACTACAGTATTCTCTCTTCCTGAAAGATGTTTTTTGAAGAAAACAGGAGAATGGTGGCACGGTTGTTTTTTTTAAATATTAAAATAATATTGGTTGATGGAGTGGTTATGAGCATGGACTTGTAACTGGGAGGTCCCCAGTTCGAGTCCCACGTATAACTGCTAAATGTTTATATGCGTTTAGAAAATGATAATAGTAAAGTAGATGCGTCCACGACACATAATTTGGTATTTAAGTGTTCTGGTTGGTTCCGCAGACCTGGAAAGCATCAGAAATATTTTTCCCGTGATTGCCTGCTTCTTTTTGTAGTCAACGACCAGTTTCGGGCATCCTCCTATCATCAGGATGCAAATTTATCGACTAAAGTGTGTATCAAATAAATTTGTTCTATGCAAATCTATGTTATCACACTGTTTCATAAAAAGCATCCGGATGATGGGCGAACGCCCAAAACTGGTCGATGACCACAAAAAAGAAGCAGGCTATCACGGGAAATATCTCTGATGTGGTGGTACCTGGACGTTAAACCCGCCTGAAAAATTAGGCATTACGTTACTTTACTATCCTTGAGAAGTGCATTATCTCTTACTAAACAGTAAGTTACTTCTTCAGTCTTACTTAAACAGTAAGAATTTCGTTGTGAGTCCAATAATATGCTTTTCTTTGTTTTCCCTTTACTCTTTAACTTATTGGGTTTTCACAGGAAATGTCCTCTAACTCCCAAAACATCCTCTTATCACAATTTTACTTTACAAATTATCTTTAAATATTTACTTAAATAATTAGCCGTGTATTATGCTCGTTGGTTTAGGACTAAATAGCTGAATGCTTCTGCACTACAGACCGCATGGTAGCGCTAATGTCACGCCCAGAAGTGATAGCCTCACACCTCAGTTATCATAATTAAAAATGTATTTTACGTAATAAAAAGCTGAAATAGAAATGGTAGCTACTTAAGTGCGAAATTGGTGTACATTATTATTATTATTATTCAAGGAAGGGGAAGGCAAAACCCTAGCATATCCAAAGCCTCCCTGGGCCCATATAGCTACTCCTAAAGAATAACAACTACTGGGTCTGGAACAAAATTCCAGGCCCAGGTTTTACCCATCTAAGTTCACCACAGACCGAACAAATTGGACCAAAACCTTAAAAGGACATAGCTTAAGATCCTCTACCGATATCCTATTCCGGCCGAAGGTCCTAAACCTAATCTCCTCACAGCCCAAACAATCCGTCATTAGATGCATTGGTGTTTCCTCCTCCGTCTCACAAACTCTACAAAACAGGTCAGGCATGAGTCCCATTGTACATAGATGTCTCCTTAAGCCACAATGCCCAGTGAGGAAGCCAACCAGATGCTTGAAAGAGGTCCGTGAAAGACATCGGATCTCGCTACTCAAAGCTCCGTCCGGACCCCCAATGAGCATCTTAGACTGCCGACAACCCACCGCACTCATCCATAAGGATTAAAGTCAGAACTTTATTGCCACACGTTGGAAGTATTTAAATGGAATATCAAGTTTGAGCTACTTGCGGTTTTTCATTATGATATTCTGCATACACAACATTTGGACAAATTGTTTGCAACAACGAATTATAAACTATAGTTTCATTATTTGTGTGTATTTTCAATTAACAACTGCATATATAATAGTTGTTGCTTTTGCAGTTCTATTATTTTTTTTCAACTGAAGTAGTTGTAGTTGGAACTTGTAATTATAGCTAGTAGTTGAGAAAAAGTAGTTGCAAAAACATCTTATCAACTTATACATAATTGTCATTCTTTTTTTTTCATTTACACATATTCTACTTTACTTAAATATTTTTGTTGGTTAATTTCTAATTTCTAACTTTAAAGCAGGGTCTGATTCAAATATGGCATACAATTTTCTCGAGTTCAATGAAATTCGTCATTTCAAGAGTAACAACAATAAGAACAGGAGCTATAACTACTAGTACAAAATTTTCAACTGGTAGATGTAATTCTACGTACTCACGCGTTTGTCTAGTGACTAGCGCACTCGCCTATAGTGCGAAAATTTAGGGTTCGGTTCCCTCGACGGCAATGGCGGTGTTTACCCAGCAACATGTGAAAAAGTGAGAAGCTACAGTTGCTAGCGCACCTAGGTAGTGAAGTCCGGAACTAAACGGCGAGGGGACAGCGGCGTGGATATGACACGACTCCCAATTCAAATCGCCGTTGGCAAACCTTGGCATTGATTAAGGTACTTGTAATTAATTTTACACTTCAACTATAACTTCTTAGGTATATTTATTTATTTGCTTATAGGAAATTTACATAATTTCCTTAGCAAGGAGCATGGTGCATGTACAATTGACGATGAAAAACAAAGAGTAAAAAATTATATAAATCCTTGACATAATAAATTTTTTTAACAATTACGGAATAATGATAAACTATATTCAATTTTAGGGAAAATAAAATACAAAATCAACTAGAAAGCAAATAATGAAAATTAATAATTTACAATGTGGAATAATTGGATACCAAAAGAATAGAACAGATATTTTCGCGTGTTGCATTATAGTAGTGGGAACAAAGGTGCATAAATATGAATGCGATACTTGATTAATATACAGACCTATGTTTCGGACAGAATTATTTTAACACAACCTGTAAAATTTATGAATAAAACCTGTAAATATTATGAATTTACTGGCTATCTAAGTCCGCAAGGGGTATCTGTTGCCTGCCGTTACTTGGGGGAGTAGCGACCACACGGGTTACCATAGCTTAGTACTCCATGCATTTTGTCAGAACAGTAAACAATACAATTAAACTACATTCACTCTACACTTTACAGACAAGGACAAATACAGTACACAAACTAGGGTCTCAATCCCTAGTTAATTTGCGTAAGCCAAGGGAGAAGGAAGGGATTAGTTCAGACTACAATGCGGAGGTACCGGGTTCGATTCCAGCATACTGCCCTTAGATTTTCTCTTCCTAGGAGCCTCTACAACTCACTGTTCGGTGATGGGCTGTGTTTTCTATAGCTAGATAACACTGCTTGGAAGCCTGCAGTGCACTGAGAAGGCTCCGGGGGTTCAATAGATCTTTCAGGTCGTAATGCGATAATCCCCTACAACAATCTACAATCTGCTGATTATCTGGGAGTACATCTTTCTAAATTTAAGTGATTTTGTAATATAGAGATAAATATCGGATAATTTTTTATAATTAATGTTATTTAACATTATATCGCATTATATCGTATATATTTATAACATATACTAAAATTGAAACTTCATTAATTGTAAAACGAATAAACAAGTTTATTTTTTAATTGTTCGTTACAACTAATTAACTAGTAATTAGTTATAAATATAATTAACTATTACCCAACTCTAACACACTCACACACACACAAATATATATAAAAATATATATATTAACCACACACAAAGTACATATATAGATCGATCATCGCTACACACTTTGCCGTCCTCAGCTTCCTCAAAACAAGTACTTCAAGTATTTTCCAGGAAAACCCATTCGATAATTTGACAAGTTCGCAACCCTTCTTCATCCGGCAGTAAGAAAAAGCGAAAATTGAAGTTTGAAGAAAATCTCGAACTGGCTCGATGATGTGCAAAAAGAAAAAGAGTGGTCAGAACGGATTTCATTCAGTTTTTCCTATTTACAATAAGCTGCAATGTCCCTTACGGCTCCTCATTTTATAACTGCAACCTGATCACTAGACCACTCTATGATTATTTTAAATGTTCCGGAAGCTGCTTCTGGAAACTAAAGTTGTAGATAAAAGCTAAGAACAATAATGTTTCTCGGCCCCAAGCTAAGAGTCTCCACCAAGTAAAGCTGAAGCTAGAGTAGCTAGTCAGAATGCCGGTATGGAGGATGACACAATATGGGAAGAAGAATATTAAAATTAGGAAAGGCGTCAGATAGAGATAATATTGCCCCCCCCCTGAGTTTTTAAGATATGGAGGGAATGAAATTGTTAAGACCCTGCAAACTCTCTTCCAATTGGATGGGTCCAAAAAAAGATTCCCAAAGACTGGGAATGTAACGTAATTGTGCCAATCCACAAAAAAGCAACCAATCGACTGCAGTAACTACAGGCCTATATGTCTCTCTCAAGTAGCATACAAGGTATATACCAGGATTGTTGAGAGAAGGTGAGGAAATTGGTGGAGGACGAGTTAGAAGAGGAACAAGCCGCCTTCAGACCTGGTAGACAAACTCAGGACCACATATTCTCTTTGAGAATGCTCACGGAAAAGGCTTGGGATAGAAATAAAAGTATTTACCTTGCCTTCCTGGATATTCACGCTGCATTTGGCTCGGTCCCTAGACGTGAAATATGGCGAGCACTGGTGCCCAGGGGGATACCGTCAAGTTTAATACAAGCAATCAAATCGGTGTATCAGACCCTAAAGATGTAATAAGGCTAAATGGAAGTGAATCAGAACCTTTCCACTTGCTAAAAGGAGTCAAGCAGGGAGACTCCTTAAGCCCACTATTGTTCACAATCTATATGGACGAAATTTGGAAAATATGTAAGCGAAGGACTCCTAGAACCTTGATCGGATACCGAAACATGACACCGGGCTCTGATCTATGCTGACGATATAGTACTAATAGGAAGTACACAAGAGCAACTCCAGACAGCAGTGACTGAATGGTGGGAAGAGCTGCGCCGCAAAGAATTGATCATTAATACCTCCAAAATGTGCGTATTAAATACCATTAATGTGCGTATGGAGAGACGAGGAATCATCAGTCTGAATTATATGCAATGGAGAAGTTCTGCAGACAGTCACTGACTTCGAATATCTAGGATCGTGATCAGTTGGGATGGCAAGATTGATCAGGAGGTATTAAATAGGATAAAGAAAGCTAACGGTGTATTCTACCAAATAAGCAACACACTGATTAGAAAGCAGGAGTTAAACCGTGATGCTAAATTGGCACTATTCTTGCCTGTGCTCCTTTATGGCGCTGAAAGCTGGACGGTGCTGGATAGGCATGCCAGTAAGCTGTCGACGGTGGAAATGCGCTTCCTGAGACGCATCCTTGGTAAAACTAGGAGGGAGTGTATCAGGAATGTGCGAATTAGAGAAGATCTCCAGGTACAGGCCAGCGCGGTAAATTTTGAAGGCCCGACAGTTGGGATGGTTTGGCCCTGTCTTGAGAATTGAGGACAGGCGCAAAACCAAACAAATGCTCGATGCCAGACCCATTGGCACGAGAGCAAGAGGTAGTAAACCTCGATTCATGTATGAGGAATATTGAAAAACTTGGCGAGGCAAGAGGGGAATCACTTAGGGGATAAGAAGGATGGCACGGGATAGGGACCGATGGAAGGGCTGGATTGGAGCTGCTTCTCCACGCCTCACGGCACAAAGGAGATAGGGAAAGAAAAGAAGAAGAAGAACAAGAACAATAATGTTCTAGAGTTTCTTTATACGCAGTTGAAAAACTTCTCTTTTTGCTTTTAAAACAAGTGTTGCATTTAATGAAAGATCATTTCAAAATAGGTCTTTCCACTGTAATCAATACCATCTAAACTGACAGCAATTCTCCAGATGGTTTGAAACAATAAAAAAAAACTTGTTATTGATGGGTTCCAACTGGTATTGTATACAATTGTTAAGTAGTATAAGAGTAAAGTCGTATTTCCGGTTAACCAGTTTTCTTCAAATCCCAAATTTTATCAATAATTTACGCACTTTAAGAGGAAAGGTTAACACTACTGTTTGCTCATTACCCCCTCCCCCCCAAAGAAATCAATGTTCCCATTTAAATGTTTGAAGTAAAAGTTATAGGTTGAAAATATGGCTGGGTCCGCAATGCTGGATAACATCCAGTATTTTATCCGTCATAACATGCATATTAGTTATATTCCTGACCGGTTTCGGATATTTATCCATCGTCAGAGCAAATTCACCAAGTTCATGTAGAGAGTTCACTTCAACGAAATGTTTCAGTAGACTCACACTTGTTGGTTGCATGTAAAGGTTATATTCAAAGTTCAATAAGGTTATGAGGTTACAAGGTTATGCATGACCGTAACCTCCCCACATATATACAACCACAAGTGTGAGTGTAATAGAAACATTTAAGTTGAAGTGAACTCTCTATACGAACTTGATGAATTTGCTCTGACGATGGATGAATATCCGAAACCGGTCAGGAATATAACTAATATGGATGCTACGACGGATAAAATACCAAAAGTAATAGGTATTTAAGTTTTTAAAAATAAATAATGAAATATTGAATAGCTGGATAAAACAATCAATAAAGTCGCAAATCTGGTTGATGAATTTTGCCCGAAACCTTCAGTCCCTCAATATGCAGTAATGGTAAGTAAACGAAATACCAATTTTGAGTTTCTTGCAGTTTTTTTTCGTTTTTGAGATATTTTGTTCAAATTTACATACGCATACATTAGGGCCACCTCAAAATATGTATTCCCGATAATACTCAATTTCACATGATCGGAATACTTTCAATTATACTAGTAAGTTTGAGAAAATAATAAAAGTATTAAATTCTTGTAATTACTGAAACATTTTATTCATAAACAATCTTTAGCCAAAACAAATCAATTAACTTATACTTTCTTTTTGACTTACTAAAAGCATTTCTTGTTCTCAATATTAAGTACAGCTCTGTTGAAATCTGATCGCTTTTACTGGGAACCCTTTTAACCTCTTTACATTCTAGTGTTCCTTTTTTTTTCTCTTATTTAAGAGTTAAAAAAGCCCTCTGAAAGAATATCAATACTATATAAATCAAATATTCAACAAATGCTGGGCAATTTTTTTATAAATTTGACAATATAAAATTATTTATTTTAAAGTTAAAATATAATTTTTTTTTTTTTAATTATGGACCATTAAATTTTATTAATATTTTCGCTTTCTCTTATAATAAAAGTATTACGATTGAGTCAAATAAATTGAAGTTGTTTTCACCACACAATACATATTGTAGGTCCACTAAATATCACAACAATATTTATTTAGCGAATGTTTTGTGTGTGTGTGTGATTGTGTATTTATTTATTTTATTTTATTTTTTCTCTTTCTAAGGTTCATCGGACTGTGAGTTCAGAGCCTCTTCAGGTCCGTACCACCGTATTTAACAACGAGGTTTTGTCAAAATCTATCAACTGAAAATGCGACTTTATTAAATGTTTTCCCTTAGTTTTTCGCTATTTTCTCGAAATATTATTCAATGATCAATGATTTAAATTGCTATCACTTTTATTTCAAAAATTTCTAACTAATTTTCGAAATTTCAAGCGAGAGCTGCAACGTTTAAACTTTCATATAAAGTGCCACTTCAGAACAGTATAATATGGTCCTAATATATAATATATATAAACTAATAAGTTATACGCATTGTAAGAATGTTGTGGTGGTTGGTTTCGCAGAGCTCGAAAGCATCAGTGACATTTTCCGTGGTAGCCTGCTTCATTTTGTGGTCATCGACCGGTTTCTGCGTTCGCCAATCTTCAGGAGGCGTTTGTCAGACAGTGTGATAACACAGACTTGCACAGAGCAAATTCAGTTTATACACTGACTGGTCTCTTTAATTGTATTTTAGAACTAAACTCTTAAACTAGGTCAAAGGGACCTATGGTCATGGTAGCTGGGTGGGAAAGGAACACGTGTTTGGGTTGTTAAAGGGGCAAATTTCCCTTAAAATGGAAACAACAAGTGAGGGTCCAATTTTTAAACTCTGTTGTTGGAGGGAGATTCACTTGACAATTAAATAATTAGAATAACTTTAAAATTAAATTGAATAACGATTTCATGCTAACACAATTTAAAATTAAGCGATTAAAATAATAAAATTAATACGCATAAGCTTACTAAGCATATTTTATAACATTTATAACTATGGCACATACACTCACATACACTCTCCATGGACGCACGCATTTTTTTTTTTTAAACTAAACTAAAGGTGTAAAATGTTTAAGTACTATTTGGTCCATGTATACTACTTGTGCTGGTAATTGCGTTTATATTGTTGTGGGAAGAGTGTTTTGAATAATGGTTCACTGGCAAATTTTGTCTGTTCGTTTATTAAGTTTTTGTGTCTTGTGTTTATATATTTCGAATTGTTCTATTATGTCAAGTCGTCGTCCTTTGTGGCCAGAATGTATTAGTTTCATCGTGGTCGTGATGTCATCGGCTTTGTGTTTGTTTGTTTTTAGGGGATTGGCATAATTTGAGTCCACTTTGTTGTACTTGACTGATTTGATATGTCTGTTCAGTAAATCGTTCCCTGATTTTTCTGCCGGTCTGCCCCACGTAAATGTTATGACAGTCCGGGCATTTCAACTCGTAAACCCCACTGCTGTCATACACGTCAGTGAACTCGGTATGAGTGCGGATTTTGTTGCCTAATTTGTTGTTTGTTCTGAAACATGTCTTAATGCCCAGTTTTTTGAAAAAAAAAATTGAGTTTGTACGTATGGTTTCCAATATATGTGAATGTGGCGAATTTGTCTGTTGTTTCTGTGGTAGAAAAATCAGGGAACGATTTACCGAACATATCAGATCATACAAGTACAACAATTAATTTTAAATTGTATTAGCATGAAATTGTTATTCAATTTAATTTTAAAGTTATTCTAAATATTTAATTGTCAAGTGAATCTCCCTCCAACAACAGAGTTTAAAAATTGGACCCCCACTTGTTGTTTCCATTTTAAGGGAAATTTGCCCCTTTAACAACCCAAACACGTGTTTCTTTCCTACCAAGCTTACCATGACCATAGGTCCCTTTGACCTAGTTTAAGAGTTTAGTTCTAAAATACAGTTAAAAAGACCAGTCAGTGTATAAACTGAATTTGCTCTTTGCAAGCTTGTGTTATCACACTGTCTGACAAATTGTCGATGACCACAAAATGACGCAGGCTACTACAGAAAATGTCTCTGATACATTTTAAGAATACCATAATAGTAGAAATTTCGGTTAACCGGAATTAAGTTTATTTTTTTTAAGTTTTTGGAATTTTCTCGAAAAAGGTTTCAACGATTTTCTTTTTAACTCAAAATGCTAATTATTCATATGGTAGGTTTACGCAGAAATCATTCACTTTTATGTTAGATATATTTTTCTTTGAAAAAAAGTTTTTATTAGGTTTATCGCTACTTTGTACTACCAGTAGCGCTGCTAGGCTGTCTAATCCTAAAACCAAGACTGATTTACGGTTTTCCAGCATCTATATAGTTAAGGGAACTATCTCTGCTGTTGTTAAAGATAACAAATGTAACGTCTTCCATAAAATTTTCTCTTATATTGTAATTTAATCACTATTTTTTAGATATAATGACGAGTATTTTACTAAATTCAAATTAGGTCAACACCGTTTGACCACTTACCATAGCTGGAGTGTAGAAAATTGTTTCCATAATAGCCCTTCTTCTTGATTTTGCAATCATGGTCGATTTCAAACGTTCTCCCTTAATTTAGGAAATTTGGATTAATTACTGGTAGATATCGTAAATAGTGCTATGCAAAGTTAGAGCACTTCCTTTGCATTGTATATAGTACAAATCACACTGTTTATCAAGATAAACTCGACATAGAACTTAGCAACTCCCACGGGAAAATTGTAGGCATCTAAAGTTTTTTCAAAATTAACAGAATAATATACAATGGAAGAAAGTGACAAAAATTGTTAATTTAATTGGTAAGTCGTATTCATAAGGCTAAATATTTATGAGGAGCCTAACACTCAGCTTAGCCGTTAATTAACAGATAAAGGACCACTGGTAATACCCGTGATTTCAATATTAATTAGAACTCTATTGACATATGCCTGCCCAGATGCATATGGATGTATATGGATGGATTAATGGATGTAAATGTCTTCAACGTACTAACCATCGATTTTTCAAATTAAAGATCAGCGAGTCTCCTTGGACACCTCACAACTTCCATAGAAAGTCGCAATGGTATTTACGAGAAATGATCAATAAATGAAACGCATTAATGACCATCGCTGTAAAAAAAAAAATAAATAAATAAATAAATCTGCATATTGGGACTATGGATCTTCTTACAGGAAGCTGAATATGCCAAGTATTACAGAATTAATAGACGAACAGATTTTTATATAACCTATAAAATGTATAACAAATAAAGCGGAATAGACCATCTCGGATAGAAAAAAAGTGTGATGGATGCAAGAAATTATATCCATTGTATTTAAAGAAAATTACGATATGAAGAAAATACAAGCTCGTTGGCAAAAAAGGGTACACGCAGGTACGAAGAGTACAGTTACAGGAAGAGTTCATGAACCTTATTACTTATTAGCATTGTCTACACCTTCTTCTCACAGGGAAAGATTTGAACGAACAATTAGAACACATTCCTTCAAAACAGTCTGAGCTAGACATTTCACCAGAACACTTCAGGACTGTGCCACTTTAAGTAAAAACATAAGAGCTTTGCAATTTAATCTAGATAAATAATTGATTTTATAAACATAATAGTTGTGATATTGTAAAATATTTAAATATCTCTAAAGATAATAGACTTATTTTAATCTACTAGCGTTTTCTTGATTATTTCTTATTACTTCTCTTCTCTTTGAACATACACACAAGCCCTTGGACTAAACCGCTCATGCAACACAAGCTACCACTACACTACAATATATAACACAACATTTCAAAAGGCAACTTAAGCTAAGTTGATGGTAAATAAAATACTTATAATTTATTATATAACAGATAACAGATATAACATATAACAATATAACATATTAATTTTTTTATTTAATTACAAAAAAAAAAAAAGTGAGTTTATCTTCTAAAATAAATGGAAAACCTGTAAAAAATATTCATTTAGACTATTAATCACCAAAACAAAAGAAAAAAACGAAATAAACATCAAAAAAGTAAGGAAAATTGCTTCTAGAAGATAAAAAAAAAATTTCTAGAGTTTTACAAACGGCCCTAACTTAATTTCATTTGTTTAAATTATTCTGCATTATTAATTCAAAAATGTTAATGACTTAAACCTTAATTAATTATACCAAAAATTAAAAACTTGAAAGTTATATTATATCCCATCTGAAAGTGGAATTCCCTTTAATAAACTTGAAATAAGACGGTAATTAATTAGCTTTATAAAAGTTAGTTACTTTAGAAGATAAAGAATATATAAGTATATATATATAATATATATATACATATATACATAAATACAATCGACTTTGAATTCAGAAGAGACTTGTTTTTGCCTTTATTGTATTTTATTTCTTTTTATCACTTCTTTCTTGTAATAATACACTAAGAAAGAGATTATCCGCAATGAAACGTTAATTAAAATAAAAGATATAGAAGATTAAAGAATAGTAATCATTAATTAAAAATATATTTTTCAACCAAGATGAAAGTCTTAAATGGTATAACTATTTTTACGTCGAAATAAGCAATTTTATTCCCAATGTTTTGTTTTTATTTATTTATTTATTTATTTTTTTATATAGATACATACCGCATATACATATGTATATACATATTTATTACATGGTTTTTAGCTGACCTTGAATATTGCTTGCACATATATTCATATGATTTATCTATCCCGTTTAAAACAAATCCACCTCATAACGTAAGTTTTATTGTGACTTGTTCACAGTAGTAGTACATAAAAATTAATGGTTTTAAACGAATGATTTATTTGTAAAAAAAAAAAATAAATAAAAAGGTTATGAAGGGTGACAAATATATTGTGTATTGTTGAAACTTTGCTCTATATATCGTTCCAACAATCCAATATTGTTCTATACAGGTTGGATTCAAATTTATTTGCCTTTAGTATGAGTCTATGTCATCAAATTTTGACACTCATAAAATACAGGGTTTTTCAAAAAAAGCCACAGGGGTAGTGAACCACAGTTATTCTCTCCCGCTTCCCATTCAACTCAGAGAGTTTTCATTTTAAATGAGAAGCCACTTCACTAAGAAGAATTTAATTTTTCTTGTTCACAGTTGATTAAAATTCGTATCTCAAAAGAAGGTTTTGGAAAAAATAGAATTTACCACCAAGCAAGGAAAAACACTGTTTCTCAAACTTAAGAGCCCTGGAGCTTAAAATTGAGCATCTTTTCTTTAAAATTTGGATTAGCATTTTTTGCTGCATTTCTATTAAAATAACTGAAACTTTATACAAATTGCCTCATGAAAAGAGAAAAATCCAAAACTGATGAAATGCTTCAGAGCAAGATAGAGTTCTTCCAAGAGACTGTCATCTATAGTAACCTCACCCGGATATTGGCAAAAAACGAGCTTAGTAAATTAACCTCCTCCTTGTAATATATGAACGAAAATAAATGACCATCAATAGAAAAGTATTCAAAGGTTGCCCGCAGGATCCTTATTGTGGACTTGCTCCAATATGATACTCTGCTAAAAATAGATTTTCCGCAGGATACATCATAAATAGCATTTGTGGATGATTTCATCGTATTAGCTCAAGCAAAAGATGCTTGACAGCTAGAATGTCCGGGAAACCGATGCATGAGGTTAATTGTAGGCTGGTAAGTTGGTTTTTAACAGCATAAACACTAAAGCAATGCACATAGCGCCTAAAAGACATATACTGAAATTAGGTGAATTCCTTAATAATGAATTGTTAGAAATAGTAAAAGAACTGAGTATCTTGGAGTGTAACTGGTTATTACTTTAATTGGAACAAGCATATTGATTATATTTGTTCAAAAAGACTCCAAATAATAAATAAACTTTCACGTTCCGCCAAAGTTTATTGGGGAATCAACAGCGCTGCTTTAGATGTAATTTACAAAGGAGCTTTTATACCATTTCTTAGTTACGCTGCCCCAGTATGGTGTAGGAGAGCCCCAGAAAAAGAAATTAATAAACAAAAACTAAAAAAAAAATTATAGACTGATCATAATAGTATCTGATATTATTAAGAATAATAAAAGGATTTAAGACAATTTATATGAGGCTGCTTGTTGTGTTATAGCAAATATTCAGCCTTTTTTTCTAACGATTTTCAAAGCAATCGAAAGTGGCTATGTAGAGGGCTTGGATCTTTTGCCGGAGACACCTTTGAACTTTTCTTCCTGGATCTATCCGGAAAAGACATTAAAGTTAGAGAAGGAAGCCTTTGAAAAAGAGAGTCCTATTCCAATTTTTACAGATGGGAGTAAGTGTCTAATGACTTAGTTGGATGCTCTTTTGTGGTTTACAGAGATAAATTGATCATAAAAGAAAGAAAATTCCGTCTAAACCAATATTACTCAAATAATCAGGCAGAGCAGTTAGCTTCTTTTTTTTAAGGCATTACAGTGGATTCAGTATTGTAACCCTCATATCTTGGGGAAGGTAGAGAGTGCAATCATTTACACGGATAGTAGAATCAGTATTGATTGTATTAATAATTGCCGTAACCACTTACATTTAATAGAAAATATAAAGTATTTAATTAAAACTATAAACACAACAAACAAGTTTAACTTCAGAATTAGTTGGGTGCGTGCACATAATATTGGAACTGAGGGTAATGAAAGATCAGATACTTTAGCAAAGCAAACATCAATGAAACTTAATTTATTTGAAATATATCAAAAAGTTTCGAGATCGTAAAGGCAGGTCTCGATAAAGAAGGACTTGAAAGATGGAAAGCTGTTGGGCTAGAGCAGAGAAGGGATATCACACGAAGGAGTTCTTTCCCGATATTCAATCACGGAAGAAAATGGAATTCTCACTTAATTATTATACCACACAAGCTCTAAGTGGTCATGGCAAAAACAGGGCCTATCACTATTGTTTCAACATAATTAATAATCCAGCCTGTTCCTGCGGCAGACAAACTCCTCAAATTTGGGACTATATTATTGTTTATTGTAATCTACATTGCCAACAGAGAGCGCCATTATTAAAGCAGTTTGTTACTCAAGGTTATATGTGGGCAAAGTTGAATAAATTCAAGCTGACCCAGAAAGATAATGGTCAAACTTTTTCAAAAATTTCTTCAAAACATTAATCTGGATATTCTGCGATGTTTTCTGTGCTCTATAGGCTAACTGCATTATATAACTATAATTTATCTTATTAATATATTATTAAATATGTATGTATGTTTGTATGTATGTATGCATGTATGTGTGTATGTATGTGTATATATACCATTTGTTAAAAATAATTTTTCCCGTATTTGGGTGCCCCAAAACATATATTTCCGGTGCAACTCAATTTCAAATATCTGGCACGATTATTACACAGTTTAAACCAACAAAAGTTCTCTTAGTTCACTTTTCATTTACGATTCACAAACGCACACTCCGTTTGTAACTAGCCTCTCTCTCGACTGACTTCACAGAAGCTGTGTTCACTATTTTTCAAGTGGAGACGGGTCTGGAAGGTTCTAGAACATTCCAGGAAGAGCTAGAGTGCCCCGCTAGCGCTTTCTAGCGGCCACCTGCTTTCTCTCCTAGATGGCACCAGTGGCTGCGTTACAATATTATCTTACATAAATTTTCTATGCTATTTAAGCTTGAAGGTAGGAAAATTTTATTGGAAATTTTACAGCTATAAAAATATATGGACCAACACATAGAATAAAATGAAAATAAATGTTTAGTGTCAGAGAAAGTGTCTTCATTGTCTTGACAAACACTTACATATAATAAAGTATGTAGTCGTGTTTACAGCTCGTAGTTTTTGTGACAGTAAAAACAGTCACAAAGCAAGTAAAGTCACAAAGTAAAAAGAAAATAGTAAAAAAAAATGGAATTCTTCGCCAAATAAATGATACATTGGAGATAGAAATAGTTCAATAGAAATATATTTTATATTTTTCCAACTTTTTCCTGTCAATATGTTTAATTTATTTCTTTCTTCTTATCTTATTCCAAAATGATGGACATTCATGTATAGATACTATACATTGTTTAAGGAAAATCGTTGTTGAAGCAGTTTCCGAATAAATCGTGAAAACTAAAAAACTAAATTGACCATGTTGCTCCACCGATTGATGGAGTTTAACCTAAAAGCGTCGTGATAAGGTGGTAGAATTCTGGTAATTGAACAAAATGTTAAATTTGAGATTTTTCGATTTGGAGCATTTTGCTTACACACATACATACAAAACAGGCTCACACTTACAGATCATTTGCTTAAAAATATTTTTCTCAGACTCAGGGGACTTCAAAACATATAATATATCTCCAGTAAAAAAAAAACAACAAGATTACGGAAATTCAGACAGATCACTCAACTGCCACAATAACTATCAATATTTCGTCAACTATTACAGGAGTAAGAGAAAGTAAAAAGTGCGGTTTTCTTTTCTGTTTTGGTGCCTACGTTGTTTCCCTTTCGGTGGAACTAATCTTTTAATATAATGGGATCCGAAAAACCTAGTTATTCGCTTCCTAGACTAGGAGGAGCAGGATTGTATATTCAGTGAAAAACGTTTAACACGAAACTGAGGAGACCGAAGTATTTTTTCGTTTTAAAAGAATTTCTTGTTAAACGATAAAATAGCGATTTGTTTTCGTCCCGATTCTTTGCCGTTTTACGCGTAAAAAAATAAGTTTATGTATATAAATTACAAAAAAACAACACAAAATTCACCGAATTAGAAAACTAACTAAAATGTTTGACAATGGCGGTGCCTTTACCTACTCAACCGGAAATAAATAAACCGGAAATAATTTTGTTCCGTCTAACGAAAAAAAATATGCCAAAAAATCTGCGTGATGATGTGATTGCAGAAAACAGGTATATTTTGTTCGTCCGGGAAGTGTAATCTTTTCGTGTTAAGCGATATTTTTGTTTCGTGTTAAAAGAAAAAAATGTTTGAAATTACAGAGTATTTTGTCGGGGCCGTAGTATGATTTCATGTTAACCGATTTTTCATGTTAAGCGTTTTCGTGTTAAACGTTTTTCACTGTATATAAAATATAGGCGAGCATCGTCTATGGCAACAGTCATCCAGTCAGCAAACATCATTCTACTTTCTAATTACTCAACCAGTCTGCCTCTGCCTCTTTATTATTCTCTGGCTACCTTATTCCCTAACTTGTATTAACAATGTAAAGTCCTTGCAGTTTTGTGTTTCTATTCCATTACATTGTTCAGTATATCTACTAGCGAATTTCTTCTTCATCATTCCTAAATTCATTTTCTCTGATTCTCTATGCTCTCTCATTCATTATATTTAACCATGATCAGAGATATTTTCTGTGCTAGCCTGGCCTCTTTTTGTAGTTATTGACCGGTTTCGGGCGTTCACCCATCATCAGGATGTTTTTGTCAAAACAGTGTGATAACATAGACTTGCACAGAGCAAAAAATTTAGTTGTTACACTCTTTGAGATCTGAAAATTTTCATTTAAATTTGCTTTGTGCAAGTCTATGTTATTACACTGTTTTGACAGAAACATCCTGAAGATAAATGAACGCCTGAAACCCGTCGATGACCACAAAAAAGGAGCCAGGCTACCTCGGAAAATATTTCTGATGCTTTCCAGCTCTGCAAAACTAACCACAATACTTTAATTAATACTTTAATGGCAAAGAAAAGCCTATACATTTTTTCCTCAAAACACAAAAAAAGGCAGCAAATTAAACGTTTCTTTAAAAAAATAATACATTGAGTATTTCTAAACAAATGTAGAAATCTATTTATGTAATTTTATTAATGAATTACTTTTGATTATTCACTTTTAAAAATACTTCATTTAAATATTAATTTTTCAGAGTGTAATTTCCAAAGGATTCACCGACTAGAACCTTCTTTAACTTAAAATTCTATTAGCTGCTCTATACTAGAAATTCAATATCGAACGAAAAGTTGCCTGACAATCTCTTTGTTTCCTCCTAAAGTTTGAACTTAATTTAATAGTTTGTACACTACAAAAAGTACCGCTAGTTTAAGTTTAGGATTAACCAACTTTTATTTGACCAATTTTCTCAAAGCAAATTGAGAAATTCAGAGATAAACTCATTTGCTTTTAATTGACTTACTAATTTTTTTTTTTAAATAGAATTTCATTTAGAGAATCTGCACAAAATGATCATGAATTAATAACCAAATCTATAATCACATCTTGTAAAGCAGGTATAGTATTTGTAGAAGTCTGTTCATACAGCTAGTACTTGATTTTAGGAATAGTAAATAATGAATGTTTGATTTACCATAATGAATGATAGAATTAATCATGTAGAGATTTTCAACATTCTGCGTTTCTGCCTCCATCTGCACTTCGCATCTTTATCTCATGGTTGATTTTGCCATTCTTGGCGATAAAGTTTTTAAGGCAGAAGTTTTATAGTGTAAATAGGCATTTTTTTTTAGGGAAAAGAGAGGTTTCCGTCAAAACCAAATTGGCCGTGTATAAGTCCACGTTCTTGCCTATCCAGTCAGTCCTATGGGTGCTCTTGGGCCATTACCATAAAGCATGAGTCTAAACTGCAAACTCAAGAAATGAGGTTTTTACGCCGAGTGGCAGGAAAGACAAGGCGTGATAGAGTTCGTAACCAAACTATACGCGCTTCACTTAAGGTGAACACGCTAATGGAACGGGTCCAAAACACTCAGTTACGGTGTTTTGGCCACGTAGTGCGCATGGATGGTGCGCGGTATCCCAAGCAAGGACCGAAGGGAGCGAGGACCGAAGGCAGAAGACCAAGAAGTCAACGCCGGACCACTTGGCACGATAATATTAAAAATATTTTAGAAAAGCGAGCTAAGACCTGGGTAAATGCTCGGAAGGAGGCAAGGGAAAGAGATAGTTGGAAAGCCTTTTGTCTCCGCCCTACACTACAAGTAAAAGAAAAAAACAGATTTCCAAAGCTCTTTTAATAAACCTTTTAATCTGCTGCGAAAAGATCTCAAGTTACAAATATTGTAACTGTAAGTGTTCATTTAATATAAGTTCAAGAGAAAAATAGTACCAACCATTTTTAAACACAGCCATTTATTTTGCCGAATATGTGGATGGGTCCGCAACGCTGGATAACATCTGCTATTTTATTCGTCCAACAAGTGTGAGTGTAACAGAAACATTACGTTGAAGTGAACTCTCTACACGAACTTGGTGAATTTCCTCTGACGATGGATGAAAATCCGAAACCGGTCAGGAACGATATAAATATGTATGCTACGGCAGATAAAATACCTGATTTATTTTGCCGTCCAATTTATAAATTTAAGTTTTTAGAAAAATCAAAATAATATCTTGTTACATACAGCTTATAGCGTCTTACCATTAGTTATTTATTTAAATTTATTCATTTAAATTTATCTATTCTGTACGGAGATCCTGGTTGATGATTATGTATGACGGAGATGATTTACCGCCCTTGCCACAAAGCTATATAAAATTCTTATATTCATATGAATCTTCTTATAGGAAGATGAAATTGATGTTGGGTGATTTTTTATTAAGTATTTATTCTTCAATGACCTCATATTTTTACTGATCTTAAAAATTCAATCAAATTGTTAATAAGAATTAATCTTTGTTATTATTAAGGTAATAGAATCAATAGTTATTATAAATTAAATTAAGATCATCCCTTCATAACTGAGATTTGTCTCTGATTAAAGAAAAGGTGATTTTATTTTATATAATATTAAATATAAAATCCTTGGGTCTGTATGACGTTAATACAGCTCGGGTTCTCTATTTATAGAACGAACTTAAACGAAGTTAAGTAGAGATGAAATGAATATGGTTCGCTCTAAACTATTTTATTCTACGATCTGTGAATCATCTAACTGCTGTTCTGCCATTCTTTCTTCCATCTTTAGATTTATTTCATAAATACTGAGTGACTGTTAACTTCCATAATTCAACAGGGCATTTATAATATAGTGGTTTATGGATATTTTTTCCAAATTAAATATTTGCTGTAAATTAAATACTTAAAGACTAGGCTGTGGACCTGCCATTTTTTTATGGCGCATAGAAATGTTGCTGATCTCAAACCTAATGATAAATGGATGTATTTCTATGCAGTCACGGCTATAAGAAGAAATTCTCTCTCTGCGCTGACCAGAAAAAAGTGGGATCAAAATGGAGTTCAACGGAATCAGCGTTTCTAATCATTTTGACGACTTTATCTATGACATACCAAATTCAAGAATTTTTATCTTTTTAGGAAAGTGTCCCTTTTTTTTTTAAAATTTTACAAATCCTGTCATGGCAACTCGTGCTCTACAATCTCATCTTCATATTCTTAAACCTTGGCTCCGGTAGTGGAGGATCAAAGCAAACGAACTTAAATCCAAACTCACAGTATTCACCTTAAACAAAAAAACTCTTCCTCCCCTTTACTTTAACAATATTATCCTTCCCATTGCGACCAAGTACGATATCTCGGATTATTTCTTGACAAACGACTGACAAGGAACCCCCATAGCAGACTGAAACGAATTGACTGCAACTTAAGGTATAAAATGCTAAGAACGACTACTTGACAAACGTTCAAAACTGACTTTAAGGAACAAGAAAATGCTATACACTGCTCTTTTAGCCCCCATTTGGACATACGGCATAGCAGAACTCTTCGGCCCTGCCAAACAATCCAAACCTTAACCGATTTCAAACTCTACAATCTAAAATCCTAAGAATAGTAAGTTGATGCTCACTTCTACGTCTCCAAACACACAATCCACTCCGACCTTAACAGTCCATTCATCTCAGAGCTAGCCCAATTTCGTTACACAAAATTTCACTCCAAACTAAAATGTCGCCATAATCCTCTGATCCAGAATATGTCCACCAGAACACTCCCAAAAATCCTTGTTGGAGGCTGAAGCTGCGGTGGCCACGCGACCATCTTAACGTATAACGTCCACCTCCTAGGGTAGCTGCTGTGTAAGCTTGCCATAGTGGATGGTCGCTGGATGGTCGTCGTTCATATCTCTCAAGTAACATGTACATATGTATATATTGACTTTTATATATATGTGTGTGTACACAAATTACGCACTCATCACTTTTGCTTGTTGTACGTTGTATACAGTTGCAAAATAAATTAATAAATTAAAAAAAAAAAATTTACAAACACATTCCTTCTTCAACATCTCCACTATAGCAATCTTTTAATTCGAAAATGTGAATTTAATATTAACTTGTTAGGGGGGAGGGGAATATGATGTGAAACACCCGCAAAGCAAGTTCTCTTACTGTAAGTTAATACAATATAACAATTGATTAATAAAATTAATTGTTAATAATATTGACAATTTTTTTTTTTAAACAACGGATAATTTGTTTAACGGTGTTGGTTAGCACCCGTGGAAGATATACCACTTGATTATTTACATTATAGTCAAGAATAAAGTGCCAATAACAATAAAAAATGAAGTGTTTGAAATGTAAGTCACAGGGTTCCACAGACACCAAAGCAAAACTAATATTTCCTGGTAAATGTCACAAATAAGAGTGATATATATGATTACAGTTAGCATTCCAAGTTTTTTTTTTTTTTTTTTTACGGAGGGGGCAATGCCTACGCACAAAGTGTGGGGTTTGCACCCACTAAAAACCCCTCCTCCCTCACAGGCACTTGTCCACCCCGGCTTATGGTACTACTTCGGGGTGGTGCCTCGTAATGCCACTGCGGGCTGCCTCCGGCCTAGCTGGACCCCGTCTTCGGAAGGTCGAGGTGTCTACTCATTTCGCCTATCTTCATCCGCTGGACCGTCCGGACAAAGGTAGCCACCCAGCCCCAACGATCCGCTCCGGCGAGCATGGCCCTCACCACCGTATCCGGGGAAATCCTCCCGATTTCTGCTTCCAATCTCCGCCGTTCTTGGTCCCATCTGCCGCACCTAAAAAAGGTATGGAAAGCATCGTCTCTCTTTCCATCCCCGTAGATGCACGACGGGTCTCCCACTTTCCCTACCCTCCACAGGTACGCGGCAAAACAGCCATGTCCTGTGAGAAATTGGGTGAGGAAGTAGTCGACCTCGCCATGCCGCCTACTTACCCATTCCAACAGACTGGGGATAAGCTTCGCGGTCCACCTACCGCGGTGCTCATTCTCCCAACGCTCCTGCCACCTTTGCAGTGTGGCCCGTCTGGCCCTCAGCCTGGCATCTGCTTCGACTGGCTCTCCCTTCCTCTTCCAAACCTCCTGTCTCTCCCTGGCCTGAAGGTCAATCGGGATCACCCCTGCGATCACTAGGACAGCCGGCTCAGATACCGTCCGGTACGCGCTGGCTATCCTAAGCGCCCCCCTCCTTTGTACCGCGGCCATACGTCTCCGGTGTCTCGCCTTTGTAAGAGCGCTAGCCCAGATCTCACAGCCATACAGGAGGACGGCGTCCGCGACAGACATGAGGAGCCGGCGTCTGCTGGCCCTCGGTCCTCCCACATTCGCCATCAACCTGCTCAGACTCATAACCACCTTCGCCGCTTTCTCCGAAGAGCGCCGCACCTGCTCCCAAAAGGTCAGTTTTGCATCTAGATGCACCCCTAAGTACTTGACGGAGCTTTGAGGTTTCAGCGTTCTGCCATCTATCCTCAGGTCCCAAGCACCTGGGAGCCGACGCCTAGTAAGCAGCACCACCTCTGTCTTGTCTGGGGCCAAGCTCAGACCATGTTTGTCTAGCCAAGCCGTTACGCGCCTCATCACCTGTCGGAGCCTAATATGCGCCACCTCATGGTCCCTAGCTATCACCACCGCGGCGATGTCGTCCGCATACCCCACCAAAAAAGAGTCCTCCGGCATATCCATGCGCAGGATCCCGTCGTAGGCCACATTCCATAGATCAGGTCCCAAAATAGAGCCCTGAGCCACCCCTCCCGTTACCACTATACTGCGGGATCCCTCCACGGTGTCATAGCATTCCAAGTTTAAACAACATCGTTTTAGCGGCATACGCGAATATTAAAAAAAAAAACACCAGTAACCATACTGTAAAGAACGCTGTTCTGATTAACCCAATTTCTTCAAATTTTGGGATTAGCAATGCTTTTAATGTATCTCAATATTATCTAATTTTCTAGAACCATGCCTTGATTCTGAGTTATATTTTGTTGAATCATGTCTTAGAGTACTGAAATGGTATTTTAGAGGAAGTTTAATGTTACTGTTACTCGAGAAACCAAATTGGAACTACCGGCGTCTTTTTTTTGTTGAGATAGTTAAGATATTTTGTGTGACACGTATAGATATTTTTTGTATTCACGGGACCTCAATATTTCTAGTGGAATATTTAATTTTAAAAATTACACACGTACGCAACAGTTCCTGTTATAGAAAAAGACAAAGTAATAAATAGAACAAAAATTATTCGTATTTAATCTTTAATTATTACTGGAGGTTGAAAATAATATTTTTCTTGTCCTTTTGAAAATATTTTTTTTAAATAAAAAAAACAAACAATTAATTACAAGACAAAATAAATTACTGAACAATCGATTCAATTGTAACAATTTAGCTTCAGTTTCAAAAGATAGAAATAATATTTTCGGAATACGATTTTTTTTTTTGTAATTCTATCTAATCAACCTTCTTAAAATGGTCGCTAAAATAACCTTTCTGAAATTTTAATCTAATTATGTTCAGGTAGGAAACCATTAAGAATGATGGAAGTTGAATGAGGATAAGTTCAGCTACCTTTATTATCTCTTTCGGCACTGCCTTTGACATGTTGACAGCATTATTTTTGGTTATTTAGCTTATATATTATACATTTTTAAATAATTTGAATAATTAGTTACAATTATTGAAAAATGAGCAATTTCTGAGTTATTGAACCAAGTGTCCTTATTTTTTTAAAATTTATTTATTAATAAAACCTCTTAACAATGGGTGCTTTAATTGTAAAATATAACATAAATAATAAATTGATTTAAAACTATTTTTCTTATTACAATTTTCAATTTCCAGAGACAAATTTCCTTTAATCTCATTATATTGACAACTCATGTCATTATATTGGTATTACTATGTCTAGATAAGTAAGAAGACTGATTTATTTAGGTAGACCGTATGTCTGGGAAAGCAGGTGTCGCCTGCTCAGAAGTATAGTGTTTAGTCAGTGAAGTGTTATACTCGTACTGCAGCGAGGTATGGGCACCCAATTATGTTGAGAGGGTCCAATTATTCTTTTGTAAGTCTCTTTTCTTACTTGCACGTTCTAGTCCTGACCACTATGCTGGATTAGAAATGGGAACAATACTTTACAAGCAAGCACTAGTCTTTAAGCAGGTCATCTTTTGGTGGATACACATTTTGGAAATGGAGAAATGCCGGCTGCCATATATAAGACTATGTCTCTCTTTCAACAAATATATTCCATTTAATTTGGTCGATTCTGTTAAATATTTGCTATGCCCTATAGGAGCTACGAGTATATAGGACTCACACAGAATCCTGTCTTTATAAAAAGAGAACTGAATAATTGAATAAACAAAATGAATAATTACGTACATAGCAGAGACATAAATAAAACACCTAATTTCCCGTATTATTCGTTATTTACAGTAATCTGTAATTATAATTTAGATAATCCTGCTCTCCAAATTAAATGTAATCTTACATTTCTACAATTTATCGATCAATTAAGATTAACGGGAGAGAAATACATTAGAATTATTATTAAGAATAAGAAATACGAATTTAATTTTCTTCGCTTCCTCTCTTGAACGAAAACACTATTGCTGCGGGGCTTTTTTATATATTGCGCAAGCATTTGATAGGGTATGGCACCCGGGGCTCCTGCAGAAGCTCAAGAGCATCCTTGCTTATACTTATTACCTCATTCTTAAGTCTTACCTCTCACATAGTCACTTTGGTTTGAGTATTGGAAATTCCTTGTCACCCTATTACCTTTTAGCAGCTGGTGTCCCACAGGGAAGTACCCTTGTTACACATTCTTTTTATAATATATACTGTCGATATTCCAACCTACCCGAACCACTTATATCTTTACCTATGCAGATGATACAACCATCCTTTTTCTGATACACCCATCCTCGATCGTGTCCTAAGCACACGTAACCTTCAACAACATTTGCAGTCTCTAGAAAAGTGGTTTTGACATTCCGATCTCCAGATTCCATTTATAAGTGACCTGGCCCAAATACGTTACCACAAATTTCACACCCGTCTCGCACATCATCATTAATTCACCAACTTTCCTCAGTATCCATTCCAGATAACCCTCCTCCACGACTGACGCAGCAGTGGCCTCGTGATCTTTTATAAGTATGCGCAAGAAAATAGTGTGAAGTGTCACCGCTGTATGATTTCACTAAATCCGTCATTGTAAATCATCTCATTTATTTGTTGCTGATTTTGCAAGCGTACCAGCAGTTATAAATTTTCAATAAATGAAAAAAATCTAAAAATTCTAAATATTTGCCCTCTCTGTAAAACTGACTGACAATTTACTAAATTTTTATTTTACTGTAGATTTTATAAAGAGTTTAGATATAAATACATTATTAAGTTAAATACATTACAGATTATTTAAATTCTCATACAGTGAGAAGTGGGAAAAATTATTGTTCGTAAATGAAGTATTTTATTTCATTTTTTTTTTTTTATTTTTTTATTTAAGGCGTCTCAACATCTGTGGTCATTTGCGCCCGGAGCCTTCTCAGTGCACTGCCGGCCTCCGGACAGTGTTCTCCCGTTACAGACAACACTGTCCATCACCAGACAGTGAGCTGTAGGGGCTCCTAGGAAGAGAAAATCTAAGGGTAGCACGGCTGGATTCGAACCCGTGATCTCCGTGTTGCTAGTCCAGCACGCTACCACTGAGCTAATCCCTTCCCTAAAATGAAGTATCTATTTTGTATACACTAAGGTTTGTTTAAATTTGAAAAATAATCTATTAATACTCTTATCTTTTTAATATTATTTATTTATTTTATATTATTTTTTTCTAAAATAATGGTTGAACATTACATTTTTTCAGAGATATTTCCCGTTGTAGCCTGCTTCATTTTGTGGTCATCGACCGATTTCGGGCGTTCGCCCATCTTCAGGATGCGTTTTTCAGACAGTGTGACAACACAGACTTGCACAGAGCAACTTTAGTTTACACACTGACTCTGTGCAAGTCTGTGTTGTCACACTGCCTGAAAAACGCATTCTGAAGATGGGCGAACGCCTGAAACCGGTCGATGACCACAAAATGAAGCAGGCTACCACGGAAAATGTCTCTGATGCTTTCCAGCTCTGCGGAACCAACCACCACAACAATTACATTTTTTGTTTTGTTTATTTTTTTCCTCTGTTACTTTGTAGTTTTATATTAACATAAAAATCAGAAAGTTCTATTATTGAAAAGAATATAAGTTTATTTATATTATTATAATTTTTAACAGAGGTATATCTTTTTATTCTGTTCATTTTGTGTCATTTAATTCATTATTATTTTGTATATCTTCACTTTTATAGTAAAAATCAGGCGAGTTTGGCTCCTTGTCAAAAATTTATATTTCTTAAGGCAATTCAATTACAATTATTACGTCTAGGTTGGAAACATATTAAAATGCCACTTTTGAGATAAAATGGTAAAATGGTGGGTGTAATAGGATCCGAAGAGAGGGATCCAAAACAGAGAGAGAGAGAGAGTGTGAGAGAGCCATAGGAGGGAGTCTACAGATAGTCTTGCAGCAGAATTCATACAGCAGTCACAACGCGTCATCAACCTTTGTCTTTACCCCTCACTACCATTTTATATATTTTAGTAAAACCATTTAGTAAAACCATTCAGCTAGAGTAATTTACCTTTCTGATCCTAGTTCCTCCATTACTAACGAAAATATGTTTTATTTATTACTATCATCTACAGTAAAAAAGGACCTAATAAAATTATATAATTATGCTAAAAAAGTTCTGCGATGTTATGACAATCTTTATGTCCATAATTTTTTTTTTATTTGTTACTTTTTTCAAATATTTCTAAAATAATTTTAGTTTTTCTCTCACTCTTTTCGAATATATGATTTTGAAGATTTATTGTTCATACTTTATGATATATTTTATGCTATTTCATATTTCATGTTATAACTTTGAGAGACATTTTTATTTAGTTTTATTGTATTTATTTTTTTTTATAATAAGCAGATTGGTTGCTATTTCATTTTATTATTTTGTATTTATAGATGTACAACTCACCTCTTTGTATGGGTTATGTAACCTAAACAAATAAATTTTATGTATGTATGTATGTATGTCTAGGTAGGAAACATATTAAAATGCCACTTTTGAGATAAAATGGTAAAATGGTGGGTGTAATAGGATCCGAAGAGAGGGATCCAAAACAGAGAGAGAGAGAGAGAGAGAGAGAGAGAGAGCCATAGGAGGGAATCTACCGATAGTCTTGCAGCAGAATTCATACAGCAGTCACAACGCGTCATCAACCTTTGTCTTTATCCCTCACTACCATTTTATATATTTTAGTGTAAAGTCCAGGCTGTATGTGCTACTTTTCTATTATACAGTGTTCAGCTTTACTTCTAGCTTATTTATCTATCTAACCCAACTTCTCTCCTTCTCATACCTACTATAGTGGGGAAAACCATTCACTATAATCCAATTGGGATTTCAAGTTTTATACTTACTTTGTTTTGTTTTATGTTACGCTAAATCCAATTCTCGAACAAACATAACCACACTCTTTACAGAGTTATTTCTACAATAAGTTGGTCGAGTGCAATGCAAATCTTTAAAAAAATATATTTTGTATTCAGTTATCTCCAAACATGTACTTGTGTTGTAAATTTGATTTCGAAAATATGACATAGTTGCCAGACTTTAAAATAAGAAAATGTGAAATGAGTATCTAAAAAATATTGCAGAAATGGAAGTACGAAACTCCGTATCCCAGGAGAGACTTGTCTTTTTTTAAGTTTATGGTGTGATGATTTTCTTATGTAAGACGTGATGGACCCTAGAGATAGAGAGAAAGACCCTATGTCACCCACGAACTGTATTCCTTCTTTTGTATATCTCTAATACACTTTTATAATTGCTGTTTACAGAAAATAAAATATTTCAATTTATCATAGAAAGTGTTTTTAATATTTATGAACACTATCCATCTAAGGAAATACTGTGTGATAATATTTCTTCAAATAAATATAGTAATGATGAAAATAATCACTTGTGTAGAAACTATGTGAATTTAAAATGAATATTGTTAATTTAAACAATACATGGTTGAATATACAATACATAGTAACATACAAATTGAGTTTATTACAAACATAATGTAATTAATATCCATCCTTCTGTTATAGAATAATGAGCGCTTGTTCGTAATAATATCATATTGTTTTGTTAAAATATTAATCCTTTCTTTTTGTGTGTGTGTCTGGTCTGAATATAGAATAATTTTAATTAATGGTGAAAAATAGAAAAAAAAACAAAACAAAAAAAAAATTCGTAGTATAAAAATTAAAATTTAATAAAACCGTAACATAAAGCCGTTCAATTTTATTTTTATTTTTAAAAATATACAGATATATATATATATATACAAACTGTAGTGAATAATTGATATTGATTTAATGTTTGTATGAATATCTCTAACTGCTACTTTAGTAAGTGGTATAATATTACGATCGTGTCAAATATTCAAAATTGAGTTTTCTGGGAAATTACATGTTTTGAGGTCCCCTGAGTATGTAAAAGAAGATTTTCTTCGAATGGTTTGTGTGTGGGTTTTTTTTATTTGAACAAAATATCTCTAAAAAGAAAATTCATAGGCAGCTTAAACTTTTTTTATTCCTAAGGCAAGTTTTAACAGGTTCATTCAATAATAATTTTGCAAGACTCATATCCGTAATATTTGTAAATTTCCCACATCTAGTGCGTTAGAAGACATAGATATCTCGCATATTTTTTTGAAATATTTCTCCTGGAAAATTCATTTATTTTCATGATATTTTGGGATAGTATGGTTATAAAACCTAGGTTGTTATATGCGGCAGTTTTGGGAGAATGGTGGAATTAGGTTTTCCTCTAAAAAGTGCTATTTCAATTTAGTATACCTAAAATTTTGTCATCTAAAATTTAATATTAATTAGAATTAAATATGTTGTTGAAATTCCGAGTTTTTGAAAAAATCCCGACGACCAGAAGTGTGTTTTTTTACTGAAATATATTTTTTTTTTTTCAGTTTTCTGGTATTTTCTTGAAAACGGTTCCAAAGATTTTCTTTAAAGTAGAAATGTGTACTATACATATAAAGAGCTACAACTTTTATTTGAAATATTTCTCTTGATAATGTCATTTAAGAGGGCTGGTGTTTGGGGGAGGGGTGAGGTTATGTTTTTTCTCTAATGTGCTATCATAGTTGATTCAAACAAAATCATGGTGATAGATTAGATCATGACCCAATCATAGATTCAAACAAAATTAATTAAAAATAAATAGATGGCCAAAATTCCGAGTTTCAAGAAAAATAGTAAACCGGAAGAGTGCTTTTACTGAAGCTTTTTTTTTTTCAGTTTTCGACGAACTCCAAGGAATTTCATTAAATGTGTTACACTATTATTATTATTATTATTTGTCGGTGGGGAGGGAAATCCTACGCTCCATCCAAAGCCTCAATGGGTCCATATAGCTATCCCAAGAAAAACAACAACAAGCCGGGTCTACAACAAAAATCCAGACCCAGATCTAATCCATCTAAGGTTCACCGCAGTCCGAATAAATCGGACAATAACCTTAAGCGGAAATAGCCTAAGCACTTCCACACACATCCTATTCCGACCAAAGATCCTGAACCTAATTTCCTCACAATCCAGGCATTCAGTTATAAGATGGGATAGGTGTTCCGTTCCCTCCTCTGTTTCACAGACTCTACGAAATGGATCCGGCATGAGACCCATTATATAGAGATGTCTCCTTAAACCACAATGTCCACAAAAAACTAGATGCCTGAGAGCGCTCCATGAAAAAAAACAGCAACGTCTCACTAATGGCCTTGTCCGCATCCCCGATGAGCATTTTGGACTGCCGAAAATTAACTGAGCTCATCCATAAGGATGAATGCAGATGTGTTACACTAACGTTATAATTTATCAATTTCAATTTTGATTACCTCCATGTGCAGCAATTAATTAGATTATTTTTGATTTCCAAGGGATCTCATTATATTTATATTTTCAGTACAAATGGAATCGCAAAAATTTGACGCGCTCGTATTTTACTTCCACTCATTGCAGCAGTAAGAAAAAAGAAATCGCCACAATCCAGGTACAAAATGTTCAAAATGTAGGTGATATAATTTTTCAATAGGTGTATTTGTAAGGAGTTAGAAGTACTAAAAATAAAAAACAAATGTTATAAACATGTGATTGAGGCCAGATATCCGTTCCACAATGCATATATCAATTTATGTAATATTTAAAGCAATATTATCCAGTTTTGTGATCTGATCTCTTCTACATTTCATAATGAACTATTTTCATTCCAACAATATGCTCAATCACCTAAGAGACTTTTTATTCTGCAAATTCACTCAGGGGCCAATAGTAAATCTAAAAAAAAAGAAAATAAAAACAAACTTCCTTCGAAAATATACATAAAATCATAAAACGATCGCAACTTGAATATAGAATGTAATATTATGTTAATACAATGTTAAGCTCACTCATCGTATATATAAATGTTAAGGAAGAAACAAATTGTAGTGGAAGAACAAAATGGAAAAATAATAGTTTTGGAAAATAGTTTTGTGAAAATTAGCTAGTTCAAATAGTGTATTTTAGTGATGGGGATAGAGCCAGGTACTACAATCTAGGTCAATGCAAACCAAGAGACAAAGGGCAAGAAACAGTTAGGGTAAAACAATATAACTCCCTCCAGATATACCAGCATTATTTGAAAAGAACGAACAATTAGAAGACATTCCTTCAAGAACAGTCTGAGCTAGACATTCACCAGAACGCATCAGGTCTGTGCCAGTTATAAGTTAAAACATAAGAGTTTATTCCAAGTAATTTCAGTAAATTAATAACCATATTGCCTGTGTTATTGAATAGCATTAAATATCCTTAAAGAATATATTTAATTTAATCTACCAGTGTTTTATTAATTATTCTTATTACTTCTCTCTCTTAAAACTTACAAACACAAGCCCTTTTACAAAACCGCTCAAGCCACTAAAAGCTACCACTACAAACTACATATCACATATCACATCAACATATTACATCAATTCCATTTCAAAATATTGATTTTTTATTTATAATTTTACGGGGGTGAGATGAGGACTGCAGAGAACAACAGTATGAAAATTATTCATAAAAACATTTAACCGAAAGTGTGACTTTACAGAATTTATTGGTATTTGAAACATTTGTTCGAAAAAAATTATTTTAAAGTCTTACTGAATATCTGTCAGTTAGCTTAAAATTAAATTTGCACAAGCTTTCAGAGCGCTCCACATAAGGGCCGCGTTCAGATATATAATTAAATTCCTCACCACCATTTTTGGCTAGACCAACCATTGTAATGTTATAATGTTAGAGAAAATTTCTTTATTATATTATATTAATTAGTGTAAGAGAAATTAGTGTGCGTATTATACTCGCATCAATCCAGTCATTTGAAGAAATATTTTGTAAATAAATTAATAAAATTTACTTATTTATTTTCATACATTGATAAAGGACTGTTACAAATGTAAATTTGGAAAAGGAAAATAAAAAGAACTTCTCCAGAACTTGTTAGCGCTTTTCAACATCTCTATTTCAGTATAACCCATTATGATATGAGATGCAGCGTTTAAAAAGCATTAAGTTAATGTGTAGCATTATTAAAAAAAAATTCAATTATGTAACAAATGAAAAACTACGTAGAATTTTCCAAACACTTTTTTTCCATTCAACCATCTCACTGCACTGTACCTGCCGGTGCATCACTGGTGTGGTCCATCGCCTACAGCGAGCTGTAGAGGTTTTTAGGGAGAAAGAAATTTACGGGTAGCACTGGTATACGAACTCGGGAATCCAAATGGGTGTCCAGCGAGCTACTATTGAGCTAATCCTTTCCCTATCATTAGAATTGTTTTTTTTATTTATTTAAGCATTTAATGGTTTATTTGATACTAATTTTATATAGTTACATAACATACTTTTTGCTGAGAGTTCAGAATATATAATGTGCAACAAAAAAACAAACAAAAAACTCACTATCTTGGTTTAGAGTTCCATAGAGTGGATTTAACCAATAAAATTTGCAAATATTTATATAATATATAATTATAATATATATATAATTTATTTTTTAACATTACCAACTCATTCTCACATACTAGATTGTCTAAAAAAAACAACAAAATAAACCAGGCTCATTATTGAGTATGGACCTCTTTCAGATCATCCCACATTTCACTGTTATTTGCTCTTCTTATCCAGTTTTCACCAGCAACTTTCACTATATCGTCAGACCATCTCTTTTTCTATCTTCCTATTCTCCTTTTCTTATAGCTTGGACTCTATATAGTCACCAACTTCGTCCATCTGTTATCATGAAATCCGGCCACTTGCCCTGTCCATTTCAATTTTAATCTTTTACCTTTCTTTTGAATATTCTCCATGCTGGTATTCTTTCTAATTTCCTCGCATCCAACCCTATCTCTTCTCCTCACCCTTCCACATATTTCTCCGCTCCATAGTCCGTTGAGTTACTATTAGGTGCTGAAAGAATCTCCCCCGAATTGCCCAAGTTTGGCATCCCTAAGTTACACATAGCAGAATACTGCACTCTCACAACTTTGTTTTTTTCCCTAATATTTGTATTTCTATTTTAAAAGATTATAGAAAAAAGCTGTGAATTCCTACAACTTATTTATGTAGCATTAATAGATTATTAAAAAATATTCAACGTGGTGAAACACAATTTTCACAATTTTCAGTGCACTCTCAAACCAATTAATCAAGAATAAATATTTACATTTAATTCATACAATCTATATCAACGTTAAATCAAGAATAGGGACTGAAAAGAAAGGACAATATTTATTATATAAAGGACAATAGAGAAAGGTGTTAAGGTTAGGGGACCCCTTTCTCCCATGTTTTTCCTCTGCTTACTTGAAGAAATGTTTAGGCAGCTAAATCTGTACTAGTTATGGCATAAAAATTGCAGAAAAAAGACTAACAAGCGTCTTCGTTTTGCAAATGACTTAGTCATCTTTGCAGATTCGGCGAATGTACTCTAGGAAATGCTGAAAGAACTCTCTGATGCAAATATTATAGTTGGTTTAAAAAATTATTATTTATTTAGCATTTAGTTTTTAATTAGTATTCGAAATTTAATGCTGTGCTGGCAAAGTATGGAGAAGGGAATAATATTTAGGTATTGTTATGTTATGGTGTGGATGTGTGTATAGGTAGCTTGTGGCGTGAGCGTTTTAGCGAAAAGGGCGTGTATGTTTGCTTGAGATAGAATGTAAGAATAATTAAGAACACACTGGTAGTTTAAATTAAATATATTCTCTAAGAGAAATTAAGTTACTTTGAATATCACAATAAAATATAATAATTTCTTATAACTAATACTGGTATATGTTTCCACCTTGATTTCTAGCACAAGTCTGTCTTGGAAAGAATGTTTCTCTTTGTTCTTCAGTTCCTCCCCTTTTAGGAGAAGGGGGTAGTACAATGCCAGTAACTGGACTTCCCTTCTACCTGGCTTGCCCTTTTGTAAGAGTATGTCACATATTTTGATAATTTAGATTTATTTAAAAATTAATATACTTATATGTTTCTTGCATCCATCACAGTATCTTGGTTGATTAATTTGACATTTATGTAGGCTAAATTGTTGAAAAACATATTAGCGCATTTACTAGTACTAATTTGAATAAAAGGATCATCTCAATTTTTTTTATTTTTTTTAATTTAAGGCGCGTCAACATTTATGGTCATTGGCGCCTGAAGCCTTCTCAATACATTGCCGGCCTCCGGCCAGTATTCTCTCATTATAGACAATCCTGTCCTTTACAAATTTATTGACTAATTATGAATTACCAATAAATAATAAGTGGCCAACAGTTAAATGAAATTATTATTATTATTGGTGTGTCTATAAAAGTAGCTGTTAAATTTATAGAAATACAATTAATAATCCTTAATATATAGGACTGAAAGTTTGAAAAGTTGCCTTTAAATTTATCCTTGGCAAAATAATTAGAGAACAAGTTCTAATCCAGTCACAGGACCAATGTTGCAAACATAATTTAACGAGTGACCAATTAAAAGTTAGACTTATGGTAACTTAATTATTTGGAAGGATATCAGATATTTATTTATAAGAAGGTTAATAGAAAATAATATTAAAATCTCCCAATAGCTTAAATTAGGCTTTCTGTTACCAAATAATTCTTCTTAAAGAATAAATTTCTTATCTAATTCAACTAAAAACAAATACAGATTCCAACTTAAAAAATTAAACAAACTTCTAATTGGCAGCATCATAGATAACATTAATCATTTCATCATGGTTTTATGAAGTGTTGAAGACAATACAAGCAAGACATCGATTAAGAAGGTCGATTAAGAAGACAATTCTCTCTCATTTTCTCTCTTTCTCATTTATCATTCCAAACAACTTTTACTATATACTTGCAAAGTTTATATTTTCATAATTTTAAATTATGAAGTTGTTGGTTGTAAAAACATTTTTTAAAATATCAGGATATTATATTTTGGCTGAATATTATTACGGCTGTCAACATTTAAAATTTAAAACAAAATAACTTAGTGGCAGTTCCATTAAATGAGAGAGTATACAAATCCTTATTTCCATATTCTAATGTCCAAAATAATAACTGAAAGGTTTAATTTAGCACTGATAGATAATTAAGGCAATTTTGAATATGAATTGCTAATTCCTTAGAATAATTCATATTAATTCTTTCTTTTTTTTTCAACCAGAAACTTTTAAAGTGATTTAATTTGTTAATCTAATTTAATTAATTTTTTTAAGAACAATTATTTTTGTATCTTAGTATTTATGTAACTTCCGGATGGAATTCAGATTTAAATTTATAGTCACAGATTTCTCAGCATCCCTTAAAATCAAATTTAATGGAAATAGTGTTTCTAACAAAAATTGTATGTTTAGAACTGTAGCTTCTAAGTTCCATTTCAAGTTTAAAGAAAATCTGTGTAGTCGTTCAAAAAAACAAAATACCTATTTAGGCAACATTATTCTACTTTCTATTCTCAGCAAGTCTGCCTCTCTATTAATTATTCTCTCGCTACCTTATTCTATATATCATTCAACAGTGTATAGTCCTTGCAGTTATAATTCGGGTGTAAATAACTCTTAAACGAAGAAAGATTTCAAAAAAAATGAACATAACTTTTGTTGAAGTAATTGCGCTCTAGTTTTATGATGGTGTTAATGTTATTTGATTTTATTACCCCCTTACACCTGAAATCGGTGATTGAAAGTAAAAAAATGAAGAATAATGCCATTAATTTCACTTCAATATTTCAAACCGTTGCCGAGATATTCAATCATAAATATTAAATTTTCGTCTTTTTTTTCCTATTTCTTTGTTTCATAAACTAAAATTAAAAGCGGATTTTCTTATTAATTTCTAATAAATAAGAGAGTTCAAATGCTGACAACCCCTAAAACCTATTTTAGAACCATAAGGGACTTGAAAAATCTGATAAAACATCATTAAAAGAAAACAATATTCCAAATTATTTACAAAAATCTATAAAAAAAAATATTTCTGGGGTTAAATCCAGCGATCTGGCGAGAAGAAAAGTGAATGAAATGTTCAGTGGCCGCTGGATCGGGAGACAGGGACCGGCAAGCTGGTCTTCCAGATCGCCCGATTTAAGTCCCCTTGAATTTTTACTTTGGGGATATTTATTCCCTGAAAAATTTATGTCAGGGAACCAACAACTCCAGAAGCACTTAGAGAAGACTTAATCCAAACCTGCTTAGCAATTCCGGCAGACTTGATACGGTTAGCAACTTCATCTGTTGGGCAGCGACTGCGCATGTCATTTTGAAAAAATAGGAAATATTTTTGTAAATAAACTGGAATATTGTTTTGTTTTAATGATGTATTACCTGATTTTTTAAGTCCCTTATGGTTCTAAAATAGGTTTTAAGCGTTGTCAGCATTTGACTCTCTTATTTATTAGAAATTAATAAGAAAATCCGCTTTTAATTTTAGTTTATGAAACAAAGAAATAGGGAAAAACGACGAAAATTTAATCTTTATGATTGAATATCTCCGCAATGGTTTTAAATATTGAAGTGAAATTAACGGCATTATTCTTCGTTTCCTTAGCAGTTTTCAATAAGTAGTAAAAAGTGGGGATCAAAAGGAAATCGCAACCTTCAATCACCGATTTCAGGTGTAAATCGACAATAAAATCAAATAACACCATCATAAACTAGAGCGCAAATACTTCAACAAACGTTATATTCACTTTTTTGAAATCTTTCTTCGTTTAAGAGTTATTTCAAAAATGGCCCGTTTAAATGGGGCACCATATATATATATATATATTTAAGTAGATATTATTCAGTGGTTCTAGGTCCATTTTTTTTGAGCCCCAGGCACTTATGAATTTACACCCGAAGGCAGGGGTCCGTACAAAATTACGATGAGAACCCCCATCTCATTTTTAACCAGGGAAAAAAAATATTTTTGAGCCGCGGGATGGCATGCAAGGCATGCGGCTACGTTTTGAAAAATCTAGCTTGAAAACAATCTAAGGTAAAAAGAATATTTGTTAGCCGCGAGATGAGCATGCCTGACCTACGGCTATGTTTTATAATATTAAGCTTGAAAATATAAGGTCGAAATTTATCAGGGAAAAAAAATTTTTTTTGAGCCGGGAGACAGCATGCGAGGCATGCGGCTATGTTTTATAATATTTAGCTAGAAACATTCTAAGGACTATAATATTGTTTTTGAGCCGGGAGATGATACACACGACATGCGGCTAAGTTTTATAATATTTAGCTACAAAATTAAATATATAATCATCTCATACTATGAATAAAGACTTTGTTTTTTTTTTTTTATGTATTGTTAGAAATATTCTAAGGACTTTATTATCATTTTTGAGCCGCGAGATGAGATACAAGACCAGGGCTAATATTTTATAAAATTTAGCTAAAGACTTTAATATTTTTTGATAATTTGTTCATGTTAAAATTATGTTTACACTTATAATATTTTAGATAAACACATTCTAAGGACTTTAACATTGTTATTGAGCCGTGAGATGGCATACAAGATTAGGGCTGATATTTTATAATATTTAGCTAAACACTTTAATATTTTTTGATATTTTGTTCATGTTTACACTTATAATATTTTAGCTAAACACATTCTAAGGACTTTAACATTGTTTTTGAGCCGTGAGATGGCATATAAGACTAGGGCTGATATTTTATAGTATTTAGCTAAACACTTTAATATTTTTTGATATTTTGTTCATGTTTACACTTATAATATTTTAGCTAAATACATTCTAAGGACTTTAACATTGTTTTTGAGCCGTGAGATGGCATACAAGACTAGGGCTAATATTTTTTAATATTTAGCTAAACACTTTAATATTTTTTGATATTTTGTTCATGTTTACACTTATAATATTTAGCTAAACACATTCTAAGGTCTTTAATAATGTTTTTGAGCCGTGAGATGTCATCCAAGTCTAGGGCTAATATTTTATAATATTTAGCTAAGCACTTTAATATTTTTTGATATTTTCTTCATGTTTAAATCATGTTTACACTTATAATATTTTAGATAAACACATTCTAAGGACTTTAATATTGATTTTGAGCCGTGAGATGTCATCCAAGTCTAGGGCTAATATTTTATAATATTTTGCTAAAAACATTAAATAAATTATCATTCAATAAATACTATGAATAAAGACTGTTTTTTTTTATGAATTGTTAATAACATTCTAAGGATTGATATATTTTTTTTGGGCCGCGAGATGGCTTCCAAGTCGTGAGCAAACATTTTATAATATTTAGCTAAGGACTTTAAAATATTTTGATATTCAATACTTTGTGTATTTTTAAGGATTCTGTTCATGTTTACACTTATAATATTTAGCTAAACACATTCTAAAGACTTTATTATCATTTTTGAGCCGTGAGATGACATACAGAACATGCGGCTAAGTTGTGTAATATTTAGCTTGAAACATTTTAAGGACTTTAATAATGTTTTTGAGCCGTGAGATGTCCTCCAAGTCGATGGCTGTTTTTATAATATTTAGCTAAGGACTTTAATATTTTTTGATATTATCATCCAATACGATGAACAAATACTTTGTTTTTTTATGTATTGTTAGAAACATTCTAAGGACTTTAATAATGTTTTTGAGCCGCGAGATGACATACAAGACTAGGGCTAAGTTGTGTAAAATTTAGCTTGTAACATTCTAAGGACTTTAATATTGTTTTTGATCCGTGAAATGTCATCAAGTCGCGGGCTAATATTTTATAATATTTAGCTAAAGGCTTTAATATTTTTTGATATTTTGTTCATGTTTAAATTATGTTTACACTTATAATATTTTAGATAAACACATTCTAAGGAATTTAACATTGCTTTCGAGCGGTGAGATGTCTTCCAAGTCGAGGGCTAATATTTTATAATATTTAGCTAAACACTTTAATATTTTTTTATATTTTGTTCATGTTTAAATTATGTTTACACTTATAATATTTAGCTAAACACATTCTAAGGACTGTAATATTGTTTTTGAGCCGTGAGATGACATCCACCTCGAGAGCTAAGTGGTTATAATATTTAGCTAAGGACTTTATTAATTTCTGATATTATCATACAATACGATGAACAAATGCTTTGTGTTTTTTAGGTATTGTTAGACTATACTATGAACAAAGACTTTGATTTTTTTATGTATTGTTCTAAGGACATTCTAAGGAATTTAATATTTTTGTTAAGGCGTGAGATGACATCCCAGAACTAGGGCCAAATATATTATCATCCAATACCATAAACAAAGACTTTGTTTTTATTATGTATTGTTGGAAACATTCTACGGACTGTAATATTTTTCTTGAGCCGTGAGATGCATCCAAGACTTGGTGTATGTTTTTATAACATTTAGCAACAAACATTAAATATATTATCACCCTATACTATGAATAAAGACTTTGTTTTTTTTAAGTCGAGGGCTAAGTTTTTATAATATTTAGCTAGAAACATTAAATATATTATCATCCAATACTATGAACAAAGACTTTGTTTTTTTTATTTATAGTTAGATACAATATTTAGCTAAACACATTTTAAGGACTTTCATATTGTTTTTGAGCCGTGAGATGACATACCAGGACTAGGGCTAAGTTTTTATAATAGTTAGCTAGAAGCATTAAATATATGATCATACAATACGATGAACAAATACTTCGTGTTTTTTATGTTTATGTTCATGTTTATATTAAATTATGTTTACACTTATAATATTTAGCTAGAATCATTCTAAGGACCATAATATTGCTTTTGAGCCGTGAGATGATATCCTAGACTAGGCGGCTAAATATATTGTCATCCTATTCTATGAATAAAGACTTTGATTTATTTTTATGTATTATTAGAAACATTCTAAGAACTTTAATATTGTTTTTTAGCCGTGAGATGAAATGCAAGTTGAGGCCTAATTTTTTATAATATTTAGCTAGAAACATTAAATATATTATCATATACTATGAATAAAGACTTTGCGTTTTTTTGTGTATTGTTACATTCTAAGACTATGAATAAAGAGTTTGTGTCTTTTTTATGTATTGTTAGAAACATTCTAAGGTCATTAATATTTCTGTTGAGCTGTGAGATGACATCGAGGGGTTAAGTTATTATAATATTTAGCTAGAAACATTCTAAGGACTTTAATATTGTTTTTGAGCCGTGAGATGACATTCAAGACTAGGGCGAAGATTTTATAATATTCAGCTAGAAACATTAAATATATTATCATCCAATCCTATGAACAAAGACTTTGCTTTTTTTATGTATTGTTAGAAACATTCTAAGGACTTCTATATTGTTTTTTAGCCGTGAGATGACATCCAAGTCGACGGTTAAGTTTTTTTATTAATAGTTAGATACAATATTTAGCTAAACACATTTTAAGGACTTTCATATTGTTTTTGAGCCGTGAGATGACATACCAGAACTAGGGCTAAGTTTTTATAATATTTAGCTAGAAACATTGAATATATTATCATCCTATACTATGAATTTGTGTTTATCCTTTGTTTTTTTTATGTTTATGTTCATGTTTAAATTAAATTATGTTTACATTTATAATATTTAGCTAGAAACATTCTAAGGACCATAATATTGCTTTTGAGCCGTGAGATGACATCCTAGACTAGGCGGCTAAATATATTATCATCCTATTCTATGAATAAAGACTTTGATTTATTTTTATGTATTGTTAGAAACATTCTAAGAACTTTAATATTGTTTTTTAGCCGTGAGATGAAATGCAAGTTGAGGGCTAATTTTTTATAATATTTAGCTAGAAACATTAAATACATTATCATATACTATGAATAAAGACTTTGCGTTTTTTTATGTATTGTTAGAAACATTCTAAGGACTTTAATATTGTTTTTTAGCCGTGAGATGAAATGCAAGTTGAGGGCTAATTTTTTATAATATTTAGCTAGAAACATTAAATATATTATCATATACTATGAATAAAGACTTTGTGTTTTTTTATGTATTGTTAGAAACATGCTAAGACTATGAATAAAGACTTTGTGTCTTTTTTATGTATTGTTAGAAACATTCTAAGGACTTTAATATTTCTGTTGAGCTGTGAGATGACATCGAGAGGCTGAGTTATTATAATATTTAGCTATAAACATTAACAAAAATATTAAAGTCCTTTGAATGTTTCTAACAATACATAAAGTCTTTATTCATAGTATAGGATAATAATATATTTAATGTTTGTAGCTAAATGTTATACAAACTTAGCTTAGCTAAATATTGTAAGTGTAAACATAATTAATTTAAACAGAACATAAAAAAAAACACAAAGCATTTGTTCATCGTATTGTATAATAATATCAAAAAATATTAAAGTCTTTAGCTAAATATTATAAAATCTTAGCCCTAGTCTTGTATGTAATATCGCGGCCCAAAAACAATATTACAGTCCTTAGAATGTTATTAACAATACATAAAAAAAAACAAAGTCTTTATTCATAGTATTGAATGATAATTTATTTTATGTTTTTAGCTAAATATTATAAAATATTAGCCCTAGACTTGGATGCATCTCATGGCTCAACAAAAAAATTACAGTCCTTAGAATGTTTCTAACAATACATAAAAAAACAAAAAGTCTTTGTTCATAGTATTGGATGATAATGTATTTAATGTTTCTAGCTAAATTTTACACAACTTAGCAGCAAGTCCAGTATGTCATCTCAAGGCTCAAAAACAATATTAAAGTCCTCAGAATGTGTTTAGCTAAATTTTATAATTTTTAACATAATTTAATTTAAACAGTAACATGATTTATTTAAACACAAACATAAAAAGCACAAAGTATTTGTTCATCGTATTGTATGATAATATAGTTGGACCTAGTCCTGGGATGCCTGTCATCTCACGACTCAGAAACAATATTAAAGTCCTTAGAATGTTTTCAACAATCAATACATATACAAAGTCTTTATTCATAGAATAGGATGATAATATATTTAGCCGCCTAGTCTAGGATGTCATCTCGCGGCTCAAAAGCAATATTATTTCTAGCTAAATATGATAAACACTTAGCCCTAGTCCTGGTATGTCATCTCACGGCTCAAAAACAATATGAAAGTCCTTAAAATGTGTTTAGCTAAATATTGTATCTAACTATAAATAAAAAAACAAAGTCTTTGTTCATAGTTTTGGATGATAATATATTTAATGTTTCTAGCTAAATATTATAAAAACTTAGCCCTCGACTTAAAAAAAACAAAGTCTTTATTCATAGTATAGGATGATAATATATTTAATGTTTGTAGCTAAATATTATAACCACTTAGCCCTAGTCCTGGTATGTCATCTCACGGCTCAAAAACAATATGAAAGTCCTTAAAATGTATTTAGCTAAATATTGTATAACTATAAATAAAAAAAACAAAGTCTTTGTTCATAGTATTGGATGATAATATATTTAATGTTTCTAGCTAAATATTATAAAAACTTAGCCCTAGACTTAAAAAAACAATGTCTTTATTCATAGTATAGGATGATAATATATTTAATGTTTGTAGCTAAATATTATAAAAACTTAGCCCACGAGTTGGATGTCAAATCTCACGGCTAAAAAACAATATTAAACTGCTTAAAATGTGTTTAGCTATGTATTATAAAAACAGCCCCAGTCTTGGATGCATCTCACGGCTCATGAAAAATATTACAGTCCGTAGAATGTTTCCAACAATACATAATAAAAACAAAGTCTTTGTTTATGGTATTGGATGATAATATATTTGGCCCTAGCCCTGGGATGTCATCTCACGCGTTAACAAAAATATTAAAGTCCTTAGAACAATACATAGGTCCTCAAAGGTCTCCTCGATCTTGAATTGAGGGGCTAGCCAACCCTACGTCCACGCCGTGAGGACCGGGCAACGCGCTCTTTGAGTGCGGCCAACAGGGCAATGGCGGGCCTGGCGGCAACCCACCGCGGGCCACCTTTTTAGTGTACCCCATCCTGCTTTCCCGTCCAACCCGATCCCTCACTTCCTCTATCGTGGGATGGGGGGTGGATTAGCTGCCCCCTCAGGTAAGGGCGACCCTGCGAACATCCCAGCCCAACATCTTACACGGGGAACATACACAATTACGAACACACACACAACAACACGTACACGCACATAGTACAGACTTGTTAGTAGGGCCCAATCTAAGGTGTTACGCGTTCCGTGCCGAGGGATGGATGGCACAGGGGTACTGTGTCGATAACGGAGCCTCCGGGGTACCGGGCGAAACCCCGGAGTATTTAGCCTTGCCCGGCTAATGCGGGGCTCTGGTCGGGTGGACGACCCTATCCCTAGCTACTCGTGGGAATCACATGGGTAAGAAGAAGAAAAAATTAAAACTTCAGGCATGGATGCCATCGAGAACTGGTGCGACAGGCCATGGGGAGGGGAGAAACCCCACAACCAGCACAGCCAAAGCACCAGTTAGTAGATTCACGGTGACTGCCCAAGGCACAGATGGTGGGGTTCCCGGTCCCGCAGCCACTATGGCCACGGTGGAAACTGGCGTTATGCCAGGGACTGCCAAAGGCCGGGCCTGCGGGCCTGGGGGCTCCTCTGTCCAAAAGGCCAAGGCAAAGGCCGGAAACTTTAAAGCGGGGTCGCTAGAAGCGATCGAGAATATGACAGACAAGGACGTTCAAGCCGCCAGGCTGTCAGGGCTCTCCAGGAAGGAGCTCAAAGCTCGCGTTGAGGCGGGCCAGGAGTATCTTCAGGCCAAACGCCAGTTAATAAAGGAAAACTACCTTCAATGGGTAGAACGTACGACACAGGCGACTAAGAGGCCAAGGTCGGAGGGGGAATCCCCACAGCAGCAGCGGCCGCCCAAGAGGGTTAAAGCCAAGACTGTGGAGAAATCCTACAGTGAGGCTTCCTCATCGGCGAAAATTGCCGTGGTGCAGAAGGGCTTCCCCGATTACCAGTTAGGCATGGATGAACTACAGGCCATCCAAAATGCCATTTTGGGGGAATACGACAAGATCCCAAGAGGCGGGCCGCAGGTCAGGTTGGCCAAATGTGCCCATAAACCAGGGTTCCTTGTCATTACCTGCGTAGGGGACGATAGTCTGGGGTGGCTGAGGGAGATTATCCCAAAGCTCAAACCCTGGGAAGGTGCAAGCCTCCAGACACTCGAGGGGAGGGACATACCGGGCCCAGAGACCTGTAAGGTCTTCATCCCCAACGAGGGGGGTAAGCAGGTTGAGGCCGAGAGGGTGCTCCATCGTTTAGAGGTGAGCAACCAGGGGCTGAAAACCGAAATGTGGAGGGTCTGGGGATGCTTACCCGTTGAGGGTGGGTGTCTCTGGACATTCTCAATGGACAGGGGGTCATTGGCGGAGCTCAAAAGGCTGAACATGTCCCCCTATTTTGGTTGGGGGCGAGTGACTTTTCGTCACAAGCTCCCGAAAAGCAAAAGCTCGGAGGAGGCCAAGGCGATGGAAGTGGAAGGAGATCAGCCACAGGCCGAGAGCTTGGTGAGGGTGGACTTGCCAAAGGGGGGTCAGGGGGGCCTGGAAGGAGAGATGGCGGCGTTGCAGGCTGCCCTGGCCGTACTACCCGTAGGAGAGGGGCGGATAGAGGAGGGGGCGGACGTCAAGGCGGGGGTCCCGGTGGGTGCGTCTCCTGGCGGAAGCGATGCCGGCTTGCTCCACAGGTCTCAAGGCCAGGAGCGGTTGCCGGAGGTTGCGGAAGCCGGGGGGCGACCCTTGGGACCCGGGGCCGACGTTCCGCCCCCCTCGGAGACCTAACATGGCGATCAGGATGGTGCAGGCGAACCTCCACCATGCAAGGGCCGCTTCGGCCGTGCTTAGTAGGAGGTTCGACAGGGAGGGGCTACATGTAGCCCTACTGCAGGAGCCGTGGTGCCATGGGGGGATCGTCCGAGGACTGCATCCGAAATTTGGGAAGGTGCTGTACAACAAGTCTGTAAGTAGACCCCGAGCGTGTATAGTGCATAGTAACAAGGTGAGCTGTGGATTAATACCGGAGCTGTGCTCCGCCGATTTTGTTACAGCTCTCCTAACTATCAACACCGAAGAGGGAGTGGAAAGGCTGGTTATTAGCTCTGCGTACTTCCCCGGTGATGAGGATTTCCCCCTCTGTCTACTGAGAAGAGTAATGGACTACTGCAGAGGTGGGGACTTGCAGCTGGTGCTGGGATGCGACGCCAACGCGCACAACACTGCCTGGGGGAGCACCGATATCAACCAAAGGGGTAAGTACCTTTATGAATTCATTACTGGTGAAGGGTTGCATGTAGCCAATGTAGGCTTGGAACCAACTTTCGTGACTGCAGCTAGGAGGGAGGTGCTGGATGTGACGCTAGCCTCGCGCTGTATGTTGAGAAAATTGCTCACTGGCATGTATCAAGTGAGCCATCGTGCTCGGACCATAGGCACATAAGGTTTGATATATGCACTCCACCATTGGTCATTACCAGGCTTCGAAGCCCGAGGGAGACCCACTGGGAGGGATTTGTAGGGAGTCTCAGTGAGTCTCTCGGTGACCTTAAAGTGGATGTACGGACAATAGGAAGTCTGGGACGGGCAGTGGCACAAGTAACCGAGGCGATTTTGGACGCCTACAGGGAAAACTGTCCGGAGAAGGAAAGGCCTAATAGGTCGAAGACGGTCTGGTGGAATGATCACCTCGAGAGAAGGAGGAGAGAGGTGAGGAGGCTGTTTAACAAAGCCAAAATCAACCAAGACTGGGCATCGTATAGAAGGGTACTGACGCAGTATAATGTCGAAATAAGGAAGGCCAAGCGTAAAGCCTGGCGAAGATTCTGTGAGGACGTAGCAGACACTTCGGAGTGCGCGAGAATCCACAGAATCTTAGCAAGAGAAGGTACTGCGGACAGGGTAGGGTTCCTGAAGAAAGATGACGGAACCTACACTAACTCGATAGAGGAGTCGCTGGAGTTGCTCATGAGCACACATTTCCCAGGGTCCTCTTATGGAGAGGCCCCTTCAGAGGTTGAGGGGCTGAGAAGGCCTGGTCGGGCGGATTGGAAAATCGCGAATCACGTCATACAGCCGAATAGGCTAAGATGGGCGATTGGAAGATTCAAGCCCTATAAAGCACCAGGCGTGGATGGAATTTACCCCGTCTTCCTGCAGAAGGCGGTGGAGGTGTTGACACCACACCTATGTAGGATCTTTAGAGGCTGTTTGGCCTGGAGATTCATACCGATAGAATGGCAACAGGTGAAGGTCGTGTTCCTCCCGAAAGTAGGGAGATCGGTAGATCAAACGCCAAAGTCGTTTAGGCCAATAAGCCTGTCCTCCTTTCTGTTGAAGGTGATGGAGAGGATGGTTGACAGGTTTATAAGGGACGAGATCTTGAGGATTAATCCTCTCAATAATCGCCAATATGCCTATCAGGCAGGGAAGTCCGTAGATTTGGCTCTGGACGACCTAAATAGGCTACTCCAGAAGTCGCTTGACGACAAGGAAATTGCGGTAGTCACCTTTTTGGATATAGAGGGCGCTTTTAATAACGTGTCCTCAGAGTCTCTTGTTGGTGCACTGACAAGAAGGGGCACGCCCCCTACAATTAGTCAGTGGATAAGGACTAGTCTTTTGGGAAGGACTAATATAGCCACCATCGACAATTCATCTCTTGTGGCCAGGGTGAGTAGAGGCTGTCCGCAGGGAGGCGTTTTGTCGCCATTGCTGTGGACGTTGTTAGCCGATGACATCCTGACCAAATTAACCGCGGAAGGCTTTCATTGCCTAGGGTTCGCGGACGATCTGGCGATCGTGGTGAGGGGGCGGTTCGCGGTAACCGTCTCGGAGCGCACTCAGGGGGCGCTCAATACTGTGAACAAATGGTGTAGAGCGGAGGGTCTCTCCATCAATCCCCACAAAACTCAAGTGGTTCCTTTTACAAGGAAGAGAAATTTACAAGGCTTACAACAGCCAATGCTCGGAGGGGTCGCGATCCCCTTTGCCATGGAAGCCAAATATTTGGGGGTCACTTTTGACCGAAGGCTGACATGGAATTCCCATATTAATATCACCGCACACAAAGCCAAAATCGCCATGGGTAGGTGCAGGAGGCTATGCGGCAAAAGTTGGGGATTAAGTCCGAAGATGGCTCTGTGGATTTATACCTGTGTCGTGAGACCGATGGTAACCCACGGGGCGGTGGCGTGGTGGACAAAGACCTTGCAGATGGGGGGGCCGGGAGCGCTCGGAAGTATTCAAAGGCTGGCCTGTTTGAGTACGACGGGTGCCATGATGACTACCCCCACTGCGGCCTTGGAGGTCCTGTTAAACCTTCCACCACTCCACATCTACGTCCAAGGCGTTGCAAGAGCAGTTGTGGCACGACTACAACAGGGACAAGCACCCATTTATCCCAGGCACACTGGGAAGCATCAAGACCTATGGGAGGAGCTGGAGGCGGACCCGATTTTGGGCCTGCCTACGGATATGATGACTCCTAGGTATGACTTCCAAAAACCCTTCAAAGTCTTGATATTAGACAGAGGGGCATGGAAGAATGGGCCGCCAATTACAGGCGAATCTATGTGGTACACGGACGGGTCCAAGATGGGTGACGGAGTGGGAGCCGGCGTGTACGGGGCTCATCCGAGATGTAATATCTCGGTGAGCCTGGGAAGGCTAGCTACGGTCTTTCAGGCGGAGCTAGTCGCGATTATTATCTGCGCCGCCGAAATAAGAAGACGGGGAGTGCATAACTCCAGAGTCGTCATTTATTCGGATAGCCAGGCTGCTCTGCGGGCAATTGACTCGTGGGAGATCAGCTCAAGGCTGGTGTGGGACTGCCTAGGTGCACTAAGGGAAATTAGTAGCCATAATAAGGTCTTCCTGGTTTGGGTACCTGGGCACTCGGGTCACAGAGGCAATGAGGCGGCGGATCGCCTGGCCCGGGAGGGTTCAATGGGAGCGCTTATCGGGCCGGAGCCGTTCTGTGGTGTCTCAAGATGCCTCAGGAGTGCATCCATTAAGCTATGGATGCAGGACCGATCAAGGGAATGGTGGGTCAAAACTCCAGGCCAGAGACAGGCGAAAAAGTTTATCTATAGCTACTCGCCCAAGCTAACTGCAGAATTACTCCAACTAGGCCGGGTGGCCATAAGGATAGCAGTTGGCATTCTCACTGGCCATTGTAGATTAAACAAGCACATGCATCGCATGGGCCTGGCAACGGATAGCCTGTGCAGGTTTTGTCAGGAAGAAGAGGAGACGGCACTGCATGTGGTATGTCAGTGCGAGGGGCTGGTCTGGCTAAGGTACCGCCTCTTTGGTAAAGAGAAGCTGGTGCCAACAAGCCTCAGCCAGGGCCCTCTCTCGGACCTATTAAGTCTTCTAAGGCAAGCAGGACTCGAGAGGGTGCTCTAATGGCGGGTGTTCTGATTGACCACCTGGGAGCCCCCCCCCCAATTCCACAGTTCGCTTAAGGACAGGATAGGGGGAGGGTCTCCAACTAGGGGGGGTGCCACAATAGATCCTTGGGGTGTCGCGGTGGCGTAGGCTGGGTAGCCATTCCCCCGGTAGAATCTATCTATCTATCTATCTAGAACAATACATAAAAAAAATCAAAGTCTTTGTTCATTGTATAGTCTAAGAATACCTAAAAAACACAAAGCATTTGTTCATCGTATTGTATGATAATATCAGAAATTATTAAAGTCCTTAGCTAAATATTATAACCACTTAGCCCTCGAGGTGGATGTCATCTCACGGCTCAAAAACAATGTTAAAGTCCTTAGAATGTGTTTAGCTAAAATATTATAAGTGTAAACATGAACAAAATATCAAAAAATATTAAGTCTTTATTCATAGTATTGAATGATAATTTATTTAATGTTTGTAGCTAAATATTATAAAATATTAGCCATAGACTTGGATGACATCTCACAGCTCAAAATCAGTATTAAAGTCCTTAGAATGTGTTTATCTAAAATATTATAAGTGTAAACATAGTTTAAACATGAACAAAATATCAAAAAATATTAAAGTCTTTAGCTAAATTTTATAAAATATTAGCCCTGGTCTTGTATCTCATCTCGCGGCTCAAAAATGATAATAAAGTCCTTAGAATATTTCTAACAATACATAAAAAAAAAAAAACAAAGTCTTTATTCATAGTATGAGATGATTATATATTTAATTTTGTAGCTAAATATTATAAAACTTAGCCGCATGTCGTGTGTATCATCTCCCGGCTCAAAAACAATATTATAGTCCTTAGAATGTTTCTAGCTATATATTATAAAACATAGCCGCAGGTCAGGCATGCTCATCTCGCGGCTAACAAATATTCTTTTTACCTTAGATTGTTTTCAAGCTAGATTTTTCAAAACGTAGCCGCATGCCTCGCATGCCATCCCGCGGGTCAAAAATATTTTTTTTCCCTGGTTAAAAATCAGATGGGGGGTCTCATCGTAATTTTGTAGCCGCGCGCCAGACCCCTGCCTTCGGGCGTAAATTCGTAAGTGCCTGGGGCTCAAAAAAAATGGGCCTAGAATCACCGAGTAATATCTACTTATATATATGTGTGTGTGTGTATGTATATATAGATCTATCAATTTATATCAGTGTTCAGAACATCTACTACTTTATTTCTTATTCTCTAAATTCTCTTTATTGGGTGCCTGAAGACGCGAGGCATAAGGCTATGTTTAGGTTCCAATGATAATAATATTTCCAATGCGTCGGTGTTGCCATCGTTGCCCTCATCGCACCCGCTATGACCTTAAGGAAGATGAGCGAGAGGGTTGACTGAAACCTATAAAAGAAGGTGTTTTCCAATAAGAGCGCTTACTTCCAATTATTAGCTGTGGTAATAAATTTGAAACTTTATTTTTAAATGTTACAATGAACATGTTAAAATAAATTCGAAATCCATAAAAATACATTGAACAGCAACAAGTTTAATTTTGTTTACTTTTAGACAGACATTTAGACATATATTTAAAATTGTTTACTTTTATAAAGTGTACATTATTTAAAATGATTGTTAAAGGTTAAGAAGAAATACTATTTTATAATCCTTAGGCTTCATGAACGAACTTTTGATCAAAATATTTGATGTATTTTATGTGCAGGATTTGTTACAAGTCATAAAAATTGAAATAATCTTGAATATTCTAATTCTTTGTAAAGTATAAAGCTTTTTGAGAATAAGAAATGCCTTGGATAGTAGATATTTTTAGTGCTAAGCCTAGGCAAGATAAAGTGGGATTCAATTTGATAGAAAGTATTAAAATAGACTCAAGCTTGGATAAAGATGGATGGATAGGTCTTTAGCGCTACTATAATATCGGCGACATTGATTTCTTTGTGAAGGTAGTCTTATTTTCTGATATCGACACAGGCACATTCTATTTCCTTTAGGACTATATATATACATATATACATTTTCCTATTTCTGGTATTTGAAAAGAAGTGAATATTTGAATTCACATGTAGTTTATTAAAAAGTTCTTACCAATTTTCACTAGCTCTTTTTATTATTATAATTTTTATTAAAATATCGACTTTTCTAAAAATAAAAATAAAAACTAACTCAATGAATATTGCTCAGCTTGACGTGTTTGCAGACGTTAAGTAAGGGGTTGTAGACGATATTACGTGAGGGGTCTGGTGCCCTCGATATTCAATAAAGGATTAGTGGCAGAGTGTAATAACTTGGAGGAAATTGCCTTCACGTCATGACACGTATTAGCGGGCCAGTGAAGAAATTATATTTTCCTAAACATACATGCTAAACTTGGATATTACTTATTATAGGCTAATCATATTTATGATTGTTTATAATCTGTAAGGTCGGTCTTAGCAATATCATAAAATAAGTGATTAATTAATTTATTTTAAATTGTTAACAACAAAATAAATAAATGACGGTCGCTCAGGCTGATTATTCAGCATGAACTGTATAAAGTGTTTTATCCGTCGGTTAATGGCGTAATAAATCACTCAGGATTATTTTGGTAAGAATTATTCACTTAATGACGCGAAATAATCAAGTAATGAAAAGGATGATTACGAATAAAATAGAAACTCTCTTTCCATATCACCATTAGAACGATTATGTTAGGCGATTGAATCCTAACGTTAACTTGACGTAAGAATACGCCTGATAGCCTGGCGTTATGTAATGAAGAACGTAAAGAAGTTAAGAAAATTCATAGTTTGACTATATTGGGAGCTTAGTCTTTCTCACGCATCCGTGGTCTATTGATTACAGTACCCAAATCGTTTAATTGGTTGTGGTAGTTGTGAAAAGGAGAGAATAGAGAGAATTTAATTTTAATATTATTATTAAATAATATTTAATTAGTAGAGTAAGGAATAAACTATTAGATGTGCTGAACACTGTATGATAAATGGTAACACAATAACTGCAAGGACTTTACACTTTTAAGAGATGTTAGAGAATAAGATAGCGAGAGAATAATTAAGAGAGTGTGACTGGCTGAGAATAGAAAGTACTATGATGTTGACTTGACTAGTGTAGATAAATGTTTTAAGACTGTTCTCTAACACCTTAAAGGCTAGCTCGCCTTTCTTTTATATGGAATTCTTCCTCCCTAGTTTGGTCTAGGTAGAGAGTAATTAGTTCTTAGGATCCCCACGAATTTTAATGATTCTAATGATTCGGATCCTATTACATTGGTTTACAATCAGCTTAGCTCACAAAGAAAATTTAGTTTTTTAAATTACATGTAATTAGTAATTTTTTTCCGTTGAGCTATTGAAAACGAGCGGGACCGAAGAATGGAAAATATGTTCTGATTATAGTTGACTCTATTTCCGCTGGATGGAAGCATTTCCAACAAATTTTATGACGGCCAAAACTATCAACAGGCCTATAAAAGTCACTATTTTGAAGATTTGGAAACCAGGTAGTTCTGGTAAGTGACAATTGACCCATTCACAATTGACGAATTTGAGTTGTTTCTAAAGCAACAATAGTGACATATAAAACTACTGCCCCATAATCACCACTTCTACCAAAAGCCAAGCCAAAAGTTATCTGCAAACGATTTAGGAAATGTTAAACAGCTTACTTTCTGAAAAGGGAGACTGTTATTATAGTAAATAATGCCTATTTTTTCAGGCACGCTAAATGTTCAACTACCAAATGCAGTAACGGGGACGGAGGTTGTGACTGAAGCATATACTTTAGTATTAATATTACTTAATCAAATATAAATGTAGCAATTATACACGGGGCTTAAGTGGGGACCTCCCAGTTATAAGTCCATGCTCATAACCACTACAACCAAACCGGTCCCTAATAGACGTGGATAAATGTAAATTAGACAGTTTGTTGGCACAGTTTAGACCACATACAAGAGAAATAAACTAGTCTAGCGAATGGATGTTTAATAGGAAGATTAGGACTTCTCAGACATTGTTGAATGAAAGAAAACTGTCGGGCAGGGAAGCAGAGACAACATGGTGCATAAAAGAAATTTTAATGAAGAAAACCGCAAACAAATTCGCCAGTATGTGTTTAGACAGAACAAGTGTGAGTTTGGAACAAGAATAAAAAGAATCGTTTTCTTGCACTAATCACCTTATTAAAGTACTGGCTCAAGAATGCAAACGCCATATAGGCCAACAAGGAACATAATAACTGTCACTTAATCAGGGCTTTAGAAAAAAAAAATTGAAATTGTCATATATAACTTCTAGATCGTAAAATGATTTGACCCCGTAAGGGGAACTAGACTAGACACATCCTCAGATATCTTGACGTCACAGGCAAGTGTTGCACCAATATTAAACCGGGTTCCCCCCCTAACCCTCACACTGAACATGAAGAGCTGTGCTTGTTGTGTACCTTTTATTTGGGTTTAGCGAACACGCAGGCAAACTTTAGTTCATCACCACAAACACACAACACTTCCATCTACAAACATTGAATCTAACACAGCCTTATTACAAATTTCCGATCGCAATGAATTTGGCTTTATATCCACTCCAAAAAAGAAAAAGAAAAAAAGTTTATGGACGTAAACTGAAACCAGAACATATCTAGTAACTTGATCCAAAGTTTAGAGTAGGAAATAATTGCTCAAAATATTTAATGAAACAAAGTTTCACGAATTCAAAGGGAATTAGACACTACAATATTACTCTTGTTCTCATTTTATTACGCATTTCCTACCTTCAACCATGACAGAGGCTTTTGATAGCGCAGGGTTTTGTCCTCCCTTCTTTTGAATAATAATAACACCTTCATCTTGTTTTCAATATTTTTCGCTCACATTAGAACTTTTCTTAAATACTTTATTATATTTTAGAAAGTTTAACATAGTTTCTGTTTCCTTCATTAATATTTATAAAATATGAAAAATTGTATTTATTCTTTTTTTTTGCATCTACCCTTAAGGGTCACTTTACATTTTAAATAATTAATAAATTTCAAATAGGCAGTTTTCTTGAGGAACTTGAACAGTTTTGCACACTATCTTCCTTGTCCTCCAGGTCAGTGGGTCCAGTAGGTGCAGCCCTATTTCTTCTCTTACTTGTCAAGATTTGGGCAGTCCAGTATATAGTGTTTCAGCATCGACTTTCAGCACAATGAATGCAAGTCGGCTAGTAGAGATCTCTAAGGCGGGTAGACTTTGACTGAAGCGGCCATTGTCTGATCTCAGTCTGGCAAGTATTACTTCCTCCTTGCGTGAGATTCGTTCGGCTGTTGTCCAAACCATTACCGAATATTTCACCTGACGCAGCTTCTTGATGCTCAAAGACCATTCTCTCTCAAGTGTTTTTGATAAAATATTTTCTAGTTTCCAGCAGTGATTATATTAAATACTGACACTGTTCCATCCAAATTCATCTTTCCTCTGTCAGTTTCAGTGAATTATCATAGATGTCATAGGGGTAGCGTAGCTATAGAAATACAGTTTTCTTGTTTAGCTCATCTGTAAGTTGAAGCACCTGTAATCCGTTTTCAGCATCTGATGTTTTGAACATTTCTGGTAAGGATGGCGTGTATTAGTATCTGTAGTGGATTTTATTGCGCTAAGGCAGTCCGATACGATGACAAAATTGGAACTAAATTTGCTGATTAGATTAGTAGAGCTATATATATATATATATATATATATGTAACAAATATTTTTCTGTGAAAATAGAATTTGAGTCTGGCAAGTTGAAAAGATGGATTGTGTCAGGAAGAATCACGGACACGTCTACCTTAGTATCTGTTTTAGATGAATCCGAATAGATGGGACTGTAACTAGGGTTCGAACTAAGTTTTCCAAGAAATAGTGATCGAAAGAGATTTCCATCCAAAAATAAGTGAACGCCATTTTTAGGTGTATAATTCAGAAATGGAAAAAAATATTCTTCGCTGGTCATTCATGAATGCTCATTAAATAAAGATCAGTATTCTCGTCAAAAATGCACAGAAAAAAAATCATGAAGGTGGAGGATGAAATAATAAAAGGAAAAAATGATTATTCGTGAAATTTCATGAGCTTCAGAAATTAATACTGCTATAGTAGAAGTGAGAAGGAAAGAGAATTAGAGAGACTGGATTTTAGAGAAAGAAACTAGACTATAAGCTGAACACTGTATAATGAAAGAGAGACACAAAACTGCAAGGGCTTTATAAGTATAATAGAAGATAGGTAGCGATATGATATATATAGGAGGGATGTAGTAGAAGGTTGGTGACTGGTTGTTGACTGGTCGTAAACTTTGTAAAAACTATCCCCTTGTAGGGCTAGCTCGGCTATATATATATAGTCTTCTACTCTAGTCTGGCCTATGTAGCGACTAACTAGATTGTTAATTTTGTGTTTCTCTCTCTGCTCTTCAGATCCTATTACACTGCAACTTGTAATATTATAATAAAAATCCTAGAATTTTAAAGTTCAACAAAAAATATTTCAATGAGTAACTACGGCTGGAATATTTTTATTACCAAAAATTGTTTAAAATCATTGTTATTTTTACAAACAGAACAATATTCAGGAACAAAAATGTGTGCGAGTTAATCACGAAGCTAAGCATTGCTACGAGGATAATTCAATAAGTGACGAGACAAGATCGCTGAATCTCAAAAGCGCTTTGTTTAATCAATACAATAGTTTCAGTGCGTCAAGTTGGCATCCCTGTAGTTAGTTTCTCATCAGCTATACGAGAGTATGTGGCAAGCATAACCTCAAATGTATTCAGTTAACAATGGCGAGTCCGCTCGAGCATGACATCTCGGAAGAACAACGTTCAGTGATTAGATTTTTAGTTGCAGAAGATATCAAAGGTAGTGAAATCCACGAATGAATGTTTTTAAGTGTACGGGAATAATTGTTTGAACCGTTCGAACGTTTACAAATGGATAGAACAGTTTAAAAGTGGCTGTGTATGTGCCTGTGACAAGCAACGAAATGGACGACCAGTTGAAGTGGCAACTTTCTCTCTATTTATTGTGACTATCTCGAATATCAACGAACCATCAACGTTGTGAGTGTTACCTCACAAACAATGTAAGGCCTGCCATTCGAAAGAAACGTCGTGGACTCTTGGCTAAAGACTTGATTTTGCTTTATGACAACGCGCGCCCACACAGGGCACAGTTAACTCAAGAAACACTTCAAAAAATGGGGTGGGAGATCCTTCCATATCCCTCCTACAGCCCCGACCTCGCCCCCATCAGACTTCCATTTGTTTGGACCCCTTAAAGAGGCTCTACGTGGGAAACACTTTCAATCCAATGAATGAAATGAAATGAAATGAAAAATTTTATTCTTGTCCCGGGACATAAGTCCCTTAGGAACAATAATACAAAATACAAGTGGCCTAGTATGTCTGGCCTTGACAATTATGTATATATCATTAGTAATAATTGATAATAATAATTATTGAAAATGATTAAGCCATGAATGATAAGGAGGAAAGAGAGGAATCTTCTAAGGGTTCGGAGAGACTTGTGAGGATAAGAGGTGGTGAAAAAGACGGGACTTGAAGGTATCAATAGTGGAGGCACGACGGATAGACAAAGGTAAGGAGTTCCATAAATAGGTGGCACGGATTACAAAGGATTTTTGAAAAGCGGATGTATGGTGGGAGGGAGTATAAAGATCGGAAGGACGGGAGCGTGTGTTACGGGTGTGGACAGACGATTTAAATTTCAGAAGTTTACAGATATACGAGGGTCTTTGAAATTGGATGACTTGAAAGAGTAAAGAGCCTAAGAAGTACTGGCGACGATAGATAGGGAAGAGCCAGTTCAACTCGTGGTAGAAGTGCGATATGCGGGAATCTCTGGGGATTCCGAGGATAAAACGAATAAAACAGTTGATAAGACGTTTAAGTTTGGCCTCGAGATCTCCAGAGAGTCCCCCGTACACTAAGCAACCATAGTCGAAATGGGGGAATATAAGGGAGGTCACAAGGAGTTAACGTGTCTTCGCTGGGAGGAGATGGCGGGAGATGTTGAACTGTCTGAGGATAAATATGGATTGGCGGTTAATGTGGGAGATGTGATTTTTCTAGGAGAGGTTTTGGTCGAAGATGATTCCGAGGTTTTTAACAGAAGAACAATATTTTATCGGGATGTTGTTGAGGAAAAGGGTGGGGAAGGGAGCAGTGGAGTTTATGAGGAATTGGGAACCAATGACAATGGCTTTGGATTTGTCTGGGTTAAGGGAAAGCATGTTAGCTACTGCCCACGAATTAATGTTGTTAAGATCATCCTGCAGCTTGTTTATTGCATCTTGAAGATCAGAAGGCTTAAAGGACAGGTAAATCTGGGAGTCATCGGCATAAAGGTGGTAGCTGGAATGGACAATGGATAAAGGCAGATCATTAATATATACAGAAAAGAGGGTTGGGGATAAAGAGGAGCCCTGGGGCACGCCACGGGAAAGAGGAAGGGGATTAGAAGGTTCGCTACCTGGGATAACTACATACTGGGATCGGTTGGATAGAAAGGATTGGAACCAACGGATGGCGCTATTGGACAGAGAGAGGGACTGGAGTTTAGTGAGAAGAATTTGGTGGTCAACAGTATCAAATGCTTTTGAGAAGTCTAAGAGAACTAGAATAGTGAGTTGTTGGTTGTCTATGGCTATTTGTAAGTCATGGGTGATTTTTAGGAGAGCTGATTGAGTCGAGTACCCGGGGCGGAAGCCAGATTGAAGTGGGTTAAGCAGGTGATTCTGTTCAAGGTAGTTGGATAATTGGGACTGTACTAAATGTTCTAAAGGTTTGGAAAGATTGGATAGAAGGGAAATGGGACGAAAATCGTTGGGAGAGCATGGGTTTGTGGTTTTACTGAGTGGGCGGACTAAGGCAGTTTTCCATTGAGAGGGAAAGACAGAATTTTGGAGGGAGAAATTGTGAATGTGAAGAAGGACGGGCAGGATTGCAGAGAGACAGGATTTAATTAGTTTAACAGGAACGTTGTCAGGTCCATGGTCATTTGTTCGGGATTTAAGTACTGCAGGTAGGAGATCTTCCGGAGTTATGTAGGAGAAAAACAAATTGTTGGAATTAAAAGGACGCATGGGAAGTGGGAGGGGGTTGGGTGGAACTAGGGAAGAAGAGGATACAAAGTGAGTATTTAGAACATCAGCAGACAGGGAAATGGAACACAAACGGTTTGATTTACAAAGAGAAAGTTTACGAAGGATGGACCATTTAGCTTTAGAATCGGGAGCATTGCAAAGGGATTGGTGGATGAAGAGAGACTTAGCTCGACGAATGGAGGACTGAGTAAGATTGCGTAAGTGTTTGTAGGAGCTGTAATCGCAGGTAAGGCGGGTCTGTCTGTATTTCCGTCTGGCTGCTTCTCGTCTTTTTATCAGGGATTTAAGGTCAGGTGTGAGCCAGGGAGCAGGAGGGCGGCGGAAACGACGGGTATGAAGTGGAGCATGGGACTCGAGAAGGAAGTGAAGGTAATTTGTAAGGAGGTGTACCATAGGGTCTATGGAATTAGAAGAAAAAATTGTGTCGTAAGGGAAGTTTTCTAGGTCAGGTTTTAATTTTTCAAAGGAAAGGGAATCGAGATTGCGAAAAGTACAGATTTTGGGTGTGATAATAGGGATAGGTAGGTCGAAGGTGATGTGGATAAGATCATGAGATGATAGGAAGGGAACTGGATGCTGAGAGGAGGCTAGGAGTTTTTCTTGGGAATCCAAAATTAAAAGATCAAGCCAGGTGTCGGAAGAATGGGTATGATGGGTAGAAGAGTAGGGTACTACAAAAAGATTGAGGCAATAGACGAGGTCTGTGAGGTAGGACACATCTGAAGACTCGGCAAGGAGATTGGTATTGAAGTCACCAGTAAGGATTATGTGGGAATAACGGGGGACTAACTGGTAAAGGAAGGATTCAAAGGACTGGTCAAAGGGCACACGGGGTGGACGATATACGACAGAGAAAAGGAGTGGTGATGAGGGGGTAGATATCTCTACAAAAATATATTCAAGGTGAGGAAGATCGGAGGATGGAGAATAGAAGAGGAGTTTGGACTTCAAGCTATCATGAACAAAAAGGCAGACACCTCCTCCGGTTCTGTCTTCTCTGTCATGTCGCCAGAGGGTATAGTTCGGAAGGGAGACACGAGAGGAAGGGATAAAGTGTTTGAGCCAGGATTCAGAAACTGCTATGACATGATAAAAATTATCGAGGAAATAAAGGAGGAATTCGTCATAGTGGGCAAGAAGGGATTGGGCATTAACGTGACAGGATGTCAGGACATTACTCATGAGGGAAAATAAAGAAAACTGGACTCATGAAGAAGGAGAAAAGAATAGGAGTAAGGAAAGGGGACGAGGGAGTGGAAGGAATGTACATTCTAAGTATAATCTTTACAATTACATATAAGTCTTTACAAATATAGCAGTACTTACAAAAATGACAATGCTTACAAAAATAACAGTATTCACAAAAATAACGACAATAGACTCGGTTGAATAAGTTAAGACAGTTCCTGGATGATAAATAAAAATGATATGTGGAAACTGAATGAAAATTAATATAAATTATGAATAATAAAAAAAATAAAGAAATATTTTCCCCGAAAGACGAGGTAAAATTATTAATAAACAATAGAAACTTTAAAATTAAGTAAAAATTAAACTTAAATAAGTTTGTAAGTTGTTTTTAGTAAAGTAAAAATCAGGTGCAAAAGTGGCTTCGAGATCAACCCAAAGAATTTTATGCCAGAGGCATACACAAATTAGAAGAACGATGGGACAAGTGTATAAATATTGCTCGGGACTATGTTGAAAAGTAGCCAAAGTTTTATATTGATTAAATAAATCGTTTTTGAGCTACTGTGATTTGTCTCGTTACTTATTGAATGATCCTCGTACCTTAATATGAAAAGATAACATGATGATCAAAATGAATATACTAATTTTCAATATAATCTCCTTTGACTTCAATACTCCTTTGCATTTCGCCCCCCCAGTTACTGAATGCCCTGAGAATAGAAGGCAACATTCTGACTATCCTGGAACCCTATTAGCTCCTTTGACTACAATAACTTCGAGACATCATTGATCACATAGAAGTTTCTTCAGATTTTAATCTGGGAATCACGGAAGGATGAACGTTTAGCTTAATAATTGCTTCTTTTTTTTTATTAAATGTAAAGTAAATGAAATAAACAAAAATAGAAAGTGCTATACCTAAGCTAACCTTTACCTTTACCGTGTATTTGTCTGATGTATCCTTTTTGGAAAATTTATGAGTAAAGAAGGAAAATTGATATAGAGAAATATAAATTGTCTAATGACTTCTATTGTATTTTCATTACAATATTTTTAAAGCAACACAAACATACACTAAAATTAAAACTGTACATACAAATAAAGAATATTTTTTACGATATTTTTCCCTAAAATACCCAAAGGTATTTTAAACTTTTGGCAGAGTAGTTTAGTGTGTTTAAAATTGGCACTTACTTGATATGATCTTGTTGCAATCTAATTCCAGAATGATATTCAGCAAAAACTATTTAATTTTCATTAGATGCTTCTGAAATGTTTTGAACGAAAACAACTTTTCAAAGTTATTAGAGTAGGGCAGTAATTAAAATAACATCGTTAACTCTGGCCACTTAAAAATATTAAGATGATACATTGCTCAGTAAAAGAAATAAATCTGTGCTAGAGATGGTTAGATTTATAAAGGGAAATAAATAAACATTTAATTGTTCTTAGAAAAATATAAAAATATCACTCTAACAATATTTCATACCCATGTGTCTTGGGGTGAAGATGTTTAACATTTCAATATAGATTCTTGTTTACCTTAAAACAATTTATAGCCAATAAAAATACAGCAAACATAACGGCAAACTTGTTTATTAGAATTACTAATACCAATCTTTAATAAATTTAGAAGATAATCTAGGGTTAAACATTATTTTCAACAATAGTTTTGGTTCTTTTATGGCCGCCTAGGGGCGTGTACGGTGCCTTCTATGTTTTTCATGAATCAAAACGTATAAAGAAAAGTTTCTATACTGACATTTTTAAACAATTTTCCTTATAAAATCTAATCTAAAGAAGATATTTTATTTTATTAACAATTTTTCGACATTTATAATATTGCAGAGCATTTATAATCTGATTTTCAAAGTGATATATAGCCGTTATTATTAAAACAATGTTCTATTAAAGAACGTTACGTTCTAATTAAGCAAACTTGGGCTTACAGTTACATTAGATACTGACCTCCAATTTGATTCGGTACTATCTCGTGAATATTTCCAACGGCGGATTAATCACTCGTTTTAATGTTGCGACGCTCGTTTTAATATTGCTCTGGTCACTTGCCATAAGTACGAGTATACGATCATTCTCCTCTCAGAAAGAACATAACAAATTATGAAGAGCCCAAGGAAGGATTTAAAACACTACTGATTGCCGGAAGAATAGGAAAACCAATGTCATCTCAAAAAATTGGGCTGAATCTCTAAATTCAGCTAGACCAGCTGAGCCTCCCCGATTCCTTTGCTGATTTTTTTATAAACAGTAAGACAAAGATATCTTTGACTATTTAGTTGGGTCCTCAATGCTGGATAAAATCATAGATGCAGGATATAGCAAATTGTAAATGATAATAAAATTATTGATATTGACAAAACAAGTTAAAAAAAATACGTCTTATGACTTTAAGGGCCATAGAATCAGGCCTAGCAGAAAAAAAAATGGAAATAGCGATATTTGTTTGATCAAACTTGTGAATTTTCCTAAAAATGAAAGTTTAACAAAGAATACAAAAAATTAAATAAAAGTTGGACCGACAGTTTCCTTTGTTGAGCGGGAATTCAAAGTTCTGGCCTTCCTTAAAGTATTTTTTTTTTTATACATTTTATTTAATGTCCTTTTTTTTATTATCTCATATATTTGTAATTATTACAACTAGTAATATGTTTAAGATATATTATGTATTCGTAATTTGTATATTATTTAATTATTTAAAATAATCATTAAAACAGTGTCTAAAAGAACGTAAAAAAAGAAATGGACAAATATTACGGACCCCTCCATTGCACTCTCAATCGTATATCCCTTCATATTAATTTTGTTATGCTGGATCTATAATCAAATTTCGACACATCACTTACTTTTTAAACAAAGGATTGATTTATAAATTAACAGCAGTTATTACTCCGAAAAACCTCTTTATCCAAACTTAATCATTCATATTTCTAGATCAGTGACTGAATCAATACTGGTGACACGGAATGCCATTTGGAATTCCCATTCTCCAGACCTAAAGAATATTATTTTTCAAAGGTCATTTTAGTTTCTGTAACTGCTTGAGACTGAAAAATAATCAACTAGAGGAGATTTGTAAAGAAATAAGGAAAATACTTTAGTTTCTTTAACTAAGCTATTTTAATCAAGAAAAGCTTGCCTCTAGATGAAGGAAAATCTACAAAATAATATTATTAATTAGACAAAACAAAAAAAAAATTATAGAATTATAAATATTTTGCTGGTGACTTTAAGAAAAAATAGATAAATATCTAATGACTCAAAAAAAAAAAAGAAAAAGAAAAAAACGCAAAATTATCAAATAGTTACCATCATATTACCAGGAGTTATCTTTTCTTTATCAAGGTGATAAGTGATAAAATCGATAATGATTTATGTATGATTATAATTACTTTTAAAAACTGTAATTTTTTTATGTAATAAATTTGAAGTTGGCTGTAGTAGCACGAAATCTTAACAAAAGTAAAATAACAACGGTAACGATTAATTTATTCAACACGCTATCTATATAATTGCTTTTAATCTAGCTATTGTTCTTATTCAAGTTTTTTTATTGCACTTAAATGTTTTCCGGTGGAATCTACTAAATTTATTGCAACAATCTAATCCAAAATTGGAAACAAAAACACAATTTTAACAATTTGGCATTGAAACAGGTTATACAACCTGTTTTCTTCTTTTTTTTTTATACCGGGAATAGAAAACTTCTCCGCACTATATAATCCAAGTTGATGTCCTCAGGAAGCCGCGGCCATACTATTCTAAGCCAAGGAAACGTATCCTGCTATGAACGAATTAGTACCTTGCCAAATTGGTATCAAGTTCAGCCTGTAATCTCATGAGCGGAGACATCGATTTCGTCGTAATGATCTTTTAAAATCAAATCTTCTTAACTTTAGTTGGTTATCTGCTCATTTTTAAAGTAAAAACAGGTTTGAATAGGTTTATTGGAACCCATTTTTTTGCCACATTCCAATTCAATTTTCTTAAATAAGTTGGATTAACATGAAATTCTTTTCTTTTCGTCATAAGAAGTTTATTCACTATTGTTGGGTAACTAAGAAATTCAATGGGAGTTATAATGATATTTTTTAACTAATATTGAACAGAGAAATCCAAAAGATTTTTTTTTTTTTTTTATTTATTTCAAAATAAGATTCCTTTTTAAAAATTTTATTAAACTTCTTATCCAGTCAAAAGTGAGATAAATGTTACTAATAAAGATTGTGGGAAGTTATTCTAGCATTTTACGTCTATACAGAGCGATTAAAATTATATTGTGTTGATAAAAATTTACGATATCAAATAGAAACTAGTGTGAATTGTATTCACAAACTTTTTCGAACTTTGGAGCAATAAAGCAAGAGAAAATATTGATATAGTCTTGATCCGATTTACTATAAAAGAAAGTTTTTTTTTACCAAGGTAAAGATGCTCCTTAACTCAATAGTTTATGGTGGATGTAAATAAGCTGCGATAAATTATGTATGCAACAGCCCCAAAGCACAACTCCTGCAGCCCATAATGTTAATGCTCGGAAAAAATAAAAATGATAATATTAAATTGTAGTCCTCGGTATCCTGCTTTATTATGTGATCATCCATCAATTTTGGACATTAGCTTTTCTAGAATGTTTTGAAAATATAATGATATCACACTGTTGAGAATATATACGGAAGTTGGTGTAGCAAAGTTGGAGAATTTATTACCTTGCTTTTGGGGTAAGTGAGTTCAAAAAGTTAATGTGATACAGGTGATGATGCAGTTCACCAAGTAATTCCTTAAAATCTTTACCTACCCTAAAGAAGTAATAAATTTGCCAAAACTTCGATGAATAGAAGTTTCTTTTTCATTTGACAATCCTCAATATCATAAATATTAGAATAAATCTAGTTCAGTATATGAGGATATAAAAATCTTAGAAAATACTAAACTTTATTTAAAAAAAAAAAAAAAATGAATGTAATTTTATCGAACGTTAAGAATTGATAACTATAGTACTTTTGTCTAAATAAACATTAGAATAAATAATATCACGCGATGTTCAGACCTCATCACGATAGTTACTAATAATTGTGAGATAATTTGAAAAAAGTTCTGGAATTAAAAAAATAAAAATAAATTATTTAAAAATAAAATATTAACAATAAATAAAATATAATTATTTATTTATTTGTGTTAATTGAAAATAGAAAACAAAAGACACAGTAGCATTCGTTAATTGAGCAGATTGAGGGTAGAAGATAGCCGAATTTTTCTGTATTTTTTAAATATCTCTTTGGCTGAGATTGTTTCGTAAAACTTCTTCCATTTGTCTCTTTTCTTCTATAGTCACTCTTTTATTAAATATTCATAAAGGAGTAACAACACATACTACAGTCACTTGTTCAACTGTATTTTATGGAAATTTTGTTCTTTCAACTTGTATCATGTACAGAGTGCACAAAGTATAATAATTCTGCATAAACAAACAGAATCTTTCCTTTTTTTTCATCGAGATAAGAATTTAATGTTTTATATTCAAGGGACTGAAAACAAGTTTCCAGTTCATAATTCTATTTAGAAAACAATTTGATTAATACGATCCTTATAATAATATTGTTAGATGATAAGAGAATGATGAAGGAGAAATGTCTGTGTAGTGTATACACAGACGGCTCAAAGGTGGCTGAGAGGATTGGGGACGACGTATATGGGGGAATGTGAGAGAGATCTCGGTAAGCCTAGGTAGGCTAGCCTCTGGCCTGAGATTTAGAGGCGAGGATGGTTGACTCCAGAGCCGTCTATTCTCAGATAGCCCAAGCGGTTCTGCGAACTATTAACTCGTATGAGGTCAGTTCATGGCTGGTATGGGAGTGCCTCGAGTTACTCGCGGCCAAAATGGTCTTTTTCTTGTTGGTATCGGGGCACGTGGCAATGAGGCGGCTGATCGTCTAGGCCGGGAGGGCTCCAGCGGCCCCCATTGATAAGATCAAAGCCCTACTGTGGCGTTTCAAGGTGCCTAAAATGTATAGCCATCACAAGATGGTATACAATCAATCACAGGATTGGTGGGTTAAAACCACAGGCCAGAAGCAGGCGAAAGAGTTCCAAATTTCACAGCCGGAAGCCGGTGGTCCTGCTCATTGGCCACTCATTGGTTCAATAACACATGCATCGCACGAAGAATAGCCAATGTAGGAATTGTCAGGAGGAAACGGCACTGCATACTGAGTTGGTGTGAGGGGTTTGTTTGGCTAGGGCTTCGCCGCTTTGGTGAGGAGAAGCTGGCACCTGCCAGCTTCACACAAGGACCCTTCTCGTGACTGATTAGTCTTATGAAGCAGAAGGTCTCGATAGTGTGCTCTAAGAGTAGGGGTTTATTTTGAACTCTTACTAAAAAAAACCGAACGTTCAATTTCAATGTCAGCAACTAATTAAATTGAATGCCGCTTTGTAACTGAAAACCCTGAATTAATTAAGAGTAAAGATATGGTGTATCATAAATGACAATGCTCGACCTTATATATTTTAGAGCACCGCCAGGTTGAAGTGTAATTTCTATCATATAGTCCTGATAGGATGTCACGTAAAATCTTCACTTCAGATGGCAGCATCAACTCGAACTTGGAAAGATTTTTTGAGGAAAAATATAAGTGGTTTTTTTTTTTGCTACACACATTGGTTGTAATAAAAATTTAAGAGGTCCCCTGTAATTTTAATCAACCAGCCTATACTATCTGTGTTCAGCTCAACATAGCTTTCATAAAAACATCCTTAGAAAATAAACTGCTGGACAAAAGTATTGCATAAAATTCCGTCCCTTGCAGCCAAAATTCGTTCCAGGGACAGGCTAGATCATGGGTGCCACAATAGATCTATGGGGGCCGCAGTGGCGTAGGCTTGGTAGCCAACACCATACAGAACTTAATCTAAACAAATCTATAGAAGTAGTGGGAATACATGTAGTTATCTTTGTAGCAGTACTTCAAGCAGTCTAGAAGGCAGCACCAATTGAACCAACTCCAATAAAATTAAAAATTTAAAATTTAACGACACACATCACTAAAAAAGCACCAAAAACTATTTTACTAGAAAAATATTCCAAATAAAATCAACAGTTCCATTTAGACTGATATATTTATATCTAATATACTTATTATTGCAAGTTTAATGGAAAACGTTATAGCGGTTTTCGAGAAAATCACCAAAAAATGTAAAAAACTAATTTTTTTTTAAATTACTGAAAAGGTATCTAAGTGGAAAGGTTAATGTTGCCTATCTCGCAGAAACTCTCAAAAAATTAATTCTCCCAGTAAAATCTTTCAAATAAATGTGATATCTGTTTGGACCTGTACACACATACGAGAGTATGTCTGATATATTTATCTGTTCAAACATTACTATTCTTTAAATTTAATTTAAACCAAATTTAATGAAAATTGCGAAAAACTGAAAATAAAAAACATCCAGTAACGTCGCACTTCCGGTTGATGGATTTCCGGTCCAAAATCTTCGTGTCAGATGCATGATGATATCTAGACGGAATATTAAGTTTGTGTGCCCTATGATTGTTAGATTTTGCGATATTTTATTCATACACAATACACTCACTCACAGGCGGCTAAAAGCATTTTTTTCGAACCTCAAAACATGCATTTCCGGCGATAAAGCAATTTCGAAATTTATCTTCTTCTCATCAGAAGAGAATGTGAAAGGATCAATTGTTAATCGCGATTGTCCTTCCCTAAATTATAGAACTATTGAAATATATAGAATTTGAAAAAAAAATATGTTAGTCTCTGTGTTTAGTTTTTACATAATTGTGACCAAATTATAAAAATACTTCTGTCCTTAGATTTCGATCTTCAATTGTTCTAGATGAATTCAAGCTTACTAATTTGGTCTGTCCCAGATTACACAATCTCAGAAATAAATAAATAAAAATTCTCAAAACATCACTTTAAAAATACTACAACAATCAGCGAAAACTTAAAGCCAAACCTACAATAATTCCCATTCAGCTTAAGACTTTAACCGATTTTAACTAAGTGCGCTATTCTACTTTTATAGAGATTTTGGCATTTTGCGATTATATACTAACCTATCTATAGAATAAACTTAAAAACTGACACCGCCCACAAGGTATTTGTGTAATATTTAAGAAAATACTTCAATTTCCGGTCCCGTCATCTCAACTCTTAACTTAGCACACCATTCATTCTTACTTTTATTTTTAAAACTTTTACAATCAATTTATAAAAGAGTATCGTTTCTAACCCGCTCATTTATTTTAGGCACCAATATTTAACAAATCATATTTTTCTAAAAACTTTCTATTAACTAAATAGAAAAATCTGGTTCTCTTACTCCAATTAATACGATTGAATTAAAAAATAAAATTATGCAGTGTTAGAAACGTTTAGATAGATTGGCTATAAAAAAAATGATACACACATACCTAGTGGAGAGTTTTTAATTAAAACCTAATTGGGAGGCCTGCAAAACCCAACTTTAATCATTTATTTTTTTTTTTTGAAAAATATTACAAATAAAAGTAATAGGTTTATATTTGTGGCGTGAGCATTTGAAGATTCAAGGAAATCGCTGTAGCCGTTCCTGAGAAAACATAAAAATCCTAAACTCAAAAACCTTTTCTGTAAAATCGCACTTCCGGTTATAGATTTTGTGCCAGATGCGGAGATATTTTGTTTCCACACACATATGTAGGGTGTTCCATTTAAACAAGGCACTTTTGAAATAACGCCTAAACGAAGCAAGATATCTAAAAAAAAAGAACATAACGTTTGTTGAACTATTTTCGTTCTAGTTTATGATGGTGTTAATGTTTTTTTGTTTTTTTTTATGATGGTTGTTAATGCTCTAGTTATGAAGGTGTTTTGAGAAAAAAAATCAAGAGGGGCTAAATCTAGCGATCTGGAAGGCCATCTTACCGATCGGTCCCTGTCTCCCGATCCAGCGGTTACTGAACATCTGTCTGTTAATGTTTGGTGCAGAATGGTTGGAGCCAAAACTATTGGCCCATACTTTCCGCCAGGTATCTTAAATTGGCAAGAATACGCCAATTTTATTCGCCAATTTTTACAACAAATGCTCGAAGATAGGCCATTGATTGTCAAAACAAGAATGTGGTTCCAACAGCACTATGATGAAGATGATTGCCCCGAGCATTTGCCTTAGTGGCGCGGACGGAAGTGAATGAGATGTACAATAACAGCTGGACCAGCAGACTGGGACCGCAATCTGATCTTTCAAATCGCCAGATTTAACCCTTCTTGATTTTTTTTTTTTTTTTGACGATATCTTAATTTATACCAAGAAATCAACAACTCCAGAAGCACCTAGAGAAGATTTAATCCAAACCTGTTTAGCAAAAACCTGTAAGCAAACGGCATAAACTGCACTTGTGCCGTTTAAGCCGAGGAGGACATTTTGAATAAATAGGAAATATTTTTTTATTGATTTCTGTAAATAAACTGAAAAATTGTTTTGTTTTAATAATATTTTACCTGATTTTGAAGTCTCTTATGCTTTTAAAATAGCTTTTAAGTTTTAACAGCATTTGAACACTCTTATTTATTCGAAATTAATAAGAAAATCCGCTTTTAATTTTTGTTTACGAAACAGAAAAATAGGGGGAAAAAAACGAAGAAAATTGAATCTTTATGATTGCATATCTCGGCATTTTTCTTCATTTTTTTAATATTTTTCAATACAATAGTAAAAGTAGGGATCAAAAGGAAATCGCCATTTTCAACCAGCGATTTAAGGTGTAAGGCGGTAATACTAAAAACAAGAACACCATCATAAACTAGAGCGAAAATACTTCTACAAATGTTATGTTAACTTTTTAGATATCTTGCTTTGTTTAAGCCCGTTTATATATATATATATATATTCGCTAAAAACATTTTTTTTTTGTATTCAGGAGACTTCAAAACATGCATTTCCATTCCAATGAATCTCCATTTCGAAAATTTTGACAAGATTGCAATACTTCCTCTTACTAGAATTATAAAGCTGGAAGTACAGAAAACAAAAAGAAATCTACATAATTAAAAAGTACAAAATGTATCAAACTCTCAACTTGCATTGAACGAAATTTCCGTGTTCTGTGATTCGTAAAGCATACGAGGTCATAATCAAACTCTAATAAAGCCTCTTATACAAATAACAGTCGATCCATATACACCTGGTCCTGATAGATAATTCCATTTAGCCTGCCACGGTTTCCAATTTGTAATGTTCCGGGGATCTGGTGTCTGGTGGATTCCAGACTGGTGTCTGGTGATCATTTCAAAACCAAATAGGTATTTAAAGGCACTGGGATTCTTTGAATCGACTCATGTTGCGACTCTGAATTCGCGTGGCGTAGATTCATGTCTAGACTCTACCCGGACTCAGCCCCGATACAAATGAATCGTGTACACATCAAGATTCATTTGGGTCAATCCTTGCCAAACAATGCGGAACAACTTGGTTTGGCAGTGATTTCTATACCCCTGTTTGGTTTAATTAATTATAAGTAATAGAACTTTAAAAGAAAACAGCCAAAACGATGGTGGGACCGAAAATTATTTCGTGAGGGGAATCAGTACACGTGTGAACTTTTGGACACTTTAAAAATGGAAGTCGGGATGGGATTTAGAAATTTTCTTCGAATGTTAGTAACCGAATTTGACATTATTTTGAACAAAGTTGGAGGCCAAATCTCAAGAAGAAATTTTTGAATCTGTACTCTGCGAAAGACGGGTCCCAAAAACACCAATTCCGAATGTAAGTCCTAAAATAAAATTTGAAGTTTAAGCACTGCTCCACGACATAATTAAGAAAAGAGGGAGGAAAAATTAATAAAAGACGATAAAAAACAATGGGAGATACGGTAAGAGCTCCTGCTCGGCTTCGATTCACGTCCACACTGAGACATGTTCCGCGACTTGTGGATCCCCTGTCGGATGGGACGCAAAAAGAGTCAGAAATACTAACCCGCCGAACACCAGATTCATTGACTTATGAGTTGACGCAGCCCGGACTCTGCCTAGACTCAAGCGGAGCTTACCTCAGACGCAAAGAGTCGATTCAATGAGTCCCAGTGCGTACTAGCCTTAAGAATAAACTGCTCTGGGTTCTTACTATTTATTGGGCGAATTCTCCTAGCTGCTTTGTTGATTTATGAGTAAACTAAACAAATGCCTATTTGTTCAAAGGTGGCTGGCTTTACGTCCAATTACCGGTCAAGTGACGTAGACTGAAGCGGATAGCAAACATACTTTGTTATATATTACTAATGTTAAAACTCAATTTAAAATCCAAGGCCAATATCGAAATCAGTACCACAAAATACAAATGAGCCTTCCGGCCCACGTTTCCTCTCCAACCATCCGTAACTATCGCGACGCCTTGTACTTGTATATTATCTTTTCATTTTTACAATTAAATTTCTACTTATATCAATATATTCTTATCAAAATATTCTTAGTAATAATATTTTTTTGAAGTTTTAGTTTTTCCATGTAACGGATACAAAAACCACTCTTTTATATAAATGTATCATTTAATATTTTTATTCATTTATTTATTTAGTTGTTCTCCTTTAATGTACAATGCAGCAATGTGCATGCACACATGCACAAACACTGTTAATGATTGAGAGAATAAAAACAAAGTTACAGTGAATTTTGTGTCTGTTTAGTTAGTGATTACAGAATATGGTTCAGCTGGTTTTGACAGTATATTATATGTTCCTAATTGAATATAATATAATGTAATAAAAAGCATTGTAAAATAATTATATTTATATATATAGATTTCTTCTTTTTTAGAAATAATTTGAAAAACAATGTAATTAAAAAACACGTAATTAAAAAAGTTTCATTCTAATTATTGTATAGAAATATAATAAAAGATTAACGGAAAAATAGTCTGGAACGCTTTCATTACTAAAACCGCCAAATGACGTCACTGCATTTAGTGAAAGACATTTCTTTCTTACGCTTGAAACAACATAATTAACAATTATAATTAAATAAATTTTTTTTTTTTTTTTGTACAAAATATTATCTTTTTAATTTTGTTATTTAAGGATAATATTATTTCATCTTAGGGTTTACAAATATTTTCCTCTTTTAATTATTATTCATCATTAGAAAAATTATAATTTCATAGTTTTACCGTACTGTTTTTTTTATCAAACGTGATTCATTAAATATTCATTATTCACATAGATTCATTATTTCTAATGCAATCATTAAAAAAAAAAAAAAAAAAAAAAAAAAAAAAATCTAGTGTGAAACACTCACACAACTTTCTCATACTCCAATTCTCAAAATTATAATTGACAAATTTTATAGTTTGTGTACCAAATTTAATGAAATTCGTCGAAAACACACTTCCGGTTTACTAATTTTTCTTGAAACTCGAAATTTTGTCCATCTATTTATTTCTAATTAATTTTATTTTAATGATAGAATTGTATAATCAATTATTATGATAGCACTTTAGTGAAAAACATAATATATAAGAAGTTTCAAGATTATTGCCGGAGTCATTTTCGAGAAAAACGCGAAAAAGTGAAAAAAAAAAAAAAAAAAAAAAATCATTTAGTAAAGTGGTAAAGTAAATGCAGTTCCGGTTATCCGATTTTTTTCAAACTCAGAATTTCAACAACATATTCAATTCTAATTAACCACTATTTAGATTTGTCCAATAAACTGAAATAGCACTTTAGTTGAAAACTTAACCCCCACCCCTCCACCAAAAGTGCCCTTAAATGAATTTTCCCACAGAAATCTTTAAAATAAAGGTTGTAGCTAGCTCTTTGTATGTGTAGTTGATATAAGAAGTTTAGAGAAAATCGTCGGTGGTATTTTTGAGAAAAACGCAAAAACGTAAAAAAAACAACTAGTAAAGTGCTACTTCCGGTTGAGGAATTCCCATGGTGATACCTAAACGGAATATCAACTTTCAACTTTCTACGGTTTTTCGTTTTTGAGCTATGCTGTTTATATACATAAACACACACACACACACACACACACACTTTTTTGGACACAGGGGACCTCAAAACGGAAATTTCCGGTGAAAACTCGATATCGAAAATCTGACACGATTACAATACTTCCTCTTATTAGGAGTAAGAGAAAGTAAAAAAAAGGAATAGTATCTCTAAGTACACATTGATGTCCTTCAATAAAATTAAATGACAGAAAGAATTAAGAAATAAAATCTTAATAACGAAGAAATACGTTTTGGGGACTGACTGCCTTAAGGACTTTCATTGTATACTTTCTCTAAGACTTTTATTAAATTGAAATAAATATAAGAAACGTTGAAGTATTACAACAATGGTAACGAGACACTCTTGATTATTATGGCAGTACCAGTTTCTTAACAATGCACTTGCCCCTTTTGTTTTTAAGTGTGCTCCGAGCACTTCAGTTTTAATCATTTTTTCATGCCCACAATTTTAAGTAGTATTTCTATTTTCTTTATTCTTTTAATAATGTATTGCTACAACTTTTCTTTTAGAACTTTACATTTAATTTAAACAAAAAAAATGTAATATTATTTTTTTAGAATATTTATTATAAACCATTTTAAATATTATAATATATTTCAATGTAAAATACAATATTATTTATTTTAGTAAATAATAAACAAATGTTTCCAAATTTTAATTGCATCTTATTTTATTTTTGTCCTGCCATAAAGTAACTTGACCTTTTTTATCAACATTTTATATTTTTTATTCGGATTAAAAAAGAAATAACCTCAAAATAGCAAAAAATAAATTTAACGGTTTGAAAGAATCCTAAATGTCAAAATAATGTTTTAAATAATTTGATATAAACAGCCTCTCGGTTTCGTTTATTGATTCCTTAACTACTTACGGATAAATTTTCGTAAAAAACCATCTAGATTCCTTTATATTTTTACGAATGGTAAATAAGCGTTTATTATCTTGGTAATTAAATTAAGAGTGGGCCTAATTGCTTAGTCTCATACAAACGCTTATAGATTGTTATAGAGGATTATTTGCACGGCGTCCTGAAAGAACTATTGTTGTGCCCTCCGGGGCTTTCTTAGTGCACTGCCTGTTTCCCAGCCGTGTTCTCTCGTTACAGATAACATGCCCATCACCGGACAATATGCTGTAGAGGCTTCTAGGAAGAGCAAATTAAGGGCAGCATGCTGGATTCGAACCCGGGACCTCCGCGGTGCTAGTCCATCGCGCTACCACTGAGCTAAACCTTCCTTCTCCCTTGGCCTACGCCAATTAACTGGAGACGGAGTCTCTAGTTTGTGTACTGTGTTTGTCCTGGTCTGTATATGGTAAAGTGTATGTAGTTTAAGTGTATTAAGTACTGTTCTGACAAGTGCATGGAGTATTGAGCTGTGGTAATCCATGAGGTTGCTACTCCCCAAATAGCTGCATACAACAGACGCTACATGCGGGCATACAAACGCCTAAGGTAAATATTGTTGTTGGTGATGGAGTCCGCAGAAGTGGAAAGTATCAGAGATATTTTCCGTGATAACCAACTTCATTTTGTGGTCGATCGCTCATCATCAGATGCCTTGATAAAACAATTCGATAACATAGACTTGCATAGACCGATTTGGTTATTTGCAAGTCATGTTATCATATGGTTAATGGTTTATATAATATTGTGATAATGAGCGAACGCCCGAAACTGGTAGATGACCATCACATACAGCAGGCTATCACGGAAAATACCTCTGATAATTTTTTTTTTTTTTAAAAAGTAAAAAATAAAATCATAATCTAAAGTAATTATAATAACTCTAAAGAATCATAGAAACCGGTTCCTATGATTTAAAGAAAATCATGAGAACCTGTTTCCATGAGAAAAAGAAATTAATGACAAAAAAGTTTTGGCTAAAACTGTATTTTGTATTTTGACGGATACTGTTATATTAAGGTTAAATTTAGTTCAGTTTTTTTATATTTTGTATTATTTCACATACGCTTCTCAGAAGACATCATTTTCTTGCACAAAGATCCCTTAGAAAATGCATCCGAATGCTAAACTTCTTCTTAAAGTAATTAAAAAAAAAAAAAAAACCTATGACGGAATAGGCCATGAAGGACCAAGGGTTGCCAGACGGCGATTTGTATTGGGGGACGTGTGGTAAGCATGCCGGCTGCAGTTTCCACACCGTTTAGTTCCGGCTTTCGCTACCTAGGTGCGCTACCAGCTATAGCTTCCCAGTTTTCCTCACGATGCTTGGTCAACACCGACTTTGCCCTCACGGGAATCGAACCCTAAATTCTCGCACCAAAGGCGATTACTCTAGCCACTAGACCAACACGTGAGGACTTGAAATAAATAATAAAGAAAATAAAAAGTTGAATTTCTGCATTTCTTCAGTCCAAATTTGTTATTCTGTTTAGAAATACCTATAGAAAAAGCTTTTTCCACGTGGAAGTCTCGGATTCGAGCAAAACAGTGGTTGTCCTTAGTTTTTTTTTCCTCGCAGAAGCCTCTACGGCATGCTGTCAATTGATGGACAGTGTTATACGTAGCTACAGAACTGTCCGGATGTCGGCAATGCATTGAAAAAACACAAGATCACAATCCATATAGAGAACGCGCCTTAAAAAAAGAAACTGAAATTACATGATAGCGCGCCATGGTAATTCCGTGAATCAGAAATTTCAACTTATTGTGTTAATTTTTGTTATGTTTTGGTATATTCGCTAATCCGACTACATTGATTTCATAGTTGATATAATTTCAAATATCTTAAACTGATTAAAAAAAAAAAAAAAAAACTGTAAGTAATGACCGCTGTCATACTTTAATCTGAACTGCAATCTTAACAATTGTGAACAAACAATCAATTGTGAAGAATTAAAAATTGTAATATAAATCCTGAATTTCAACCAATTTTAGGAAGTTAAAAATTCAGACATATATTTTAGTCGTCGCATACTACCCCAAGTAAGTTCACTTTCGCATTTTATGCATTCAATATAGTTGCATTTTTCATTTTTTCTTTAGTTAAATCTTCATGGTTTATTTTATTTCATTTTATTTTTTTTTTAATGTGAAGTGTCCCAATGTTTCGTTAATAAAGTTTGTTTTAAACTATTTTGTTGATATGAATTGTGAAATTCTGAATTTTGTGTAAAATAATTATATTAAGAAGTCATTAATTTCATTAATATTCGAGAATCAATATCTACATTTATTTATTAATACGTGTGTATATATTAATATGTATACAAGAAATTAAAACTAAGAAAAATTAAATTTATTATTGATGGAAAAATTGTTTTAACGATTAAAAAGTAATTTATTTATTACTTTGTATAATACACGAAATTTTATTTGAATAATAATTATAATTATAAATTTTCCTCAAAAAATCCTTTTGTAAGGTAATAAAAATTAAATACTTTTTTGCCACTACCATTGACTAATTTTATTTAAAATGTTCTTCAAAGGTTTGATTTAGGTGGAATAATTTGATTATTATCAAGTTACCGGTTGCTTCGTTAAAATCTTATTCTATGCTATAATTATAATTGCTGTTAACTAATTATTTGTTAGGTATATATTTTATAACACTCAGCAAATTATTTTAATAACTTTTCTAATAAATCTTGCCATCAAGTTAATGATATAAGACGAGTGAATTGCAAATGATGCACTTTTTAGAATGATTTCAGAGTCATTCTGCAGTAGTCTGTATTCTGTTATTTGCTGAGGAATTTAGTAAATTTAATTTAGGTATAACTAAAGTTTTTTTTTTATTCCCACTGTACTAATTTAGTATTTACTGTGGAAGGACACTTGGGGAGTTTTTTTTTTGCACGTTATAAAAATAATAATTGTATTTTATTCTTTTATTACATTCTCTAAATGCTGTTAGAGGAAACATTGAATCGGGTTAAATTTTCGAAATTCAATTTTTAATGGAAAAATAGATATTTTTGAAGCCCGCTGAGGGCGAAAGTCTGTGTAAGTATTTGCGTTTCTATATTCGGCATAACAAAAAACTGGAAAATCACAGTTAGTTTAAAACGTGGTATTTAGTTTACCCAAAAATAAGGGTTTTTTTGGTCAATCCGAAATATCATTTTACCCAGTGGGTTTTTCAGCTTTGTTTTTGTGATTTTTTCGGGATCCCACTCTAACGATTTTCTTTGCATTTAATTAGACGGCGTGTAAGTTGCGTCTATTTTATTTTACCTTGCCCTTGTACCCACTTACCAGATGCATTCCCATACTATCAGGGGCGTGCATAGGTTGTGGATTGTGGAATGGCAATCAGATAGTCCAGTGTTGCGAAATAGTAAGCAGGTTTCGCCTGACGCATAATCAGTTTATAAAATATTAATATAAAGTACACTATATGTGTTACCAAAATTTCTGACTTTAAAATAAATAGGTTGAACGAGTTTTTCAATTCTCTGCGATTTTCTCCTTAAGAAACATTACTACCAGTTTTCTTTAAACCTATCACTTTTGTTTGGAACTTCTTTCCAAGTAAATTGATTTTTCTCTGTGGGGGGGGGGGGAGTTGGATGATCACGATTTCCTCAAAAGTGTAGTTATATTAAATCTAAGTTCTTCTTCAGACTTAATATTCAACTAGCAGTAAAAACTAAACATGGGAGTGATCCATAGCAGATATTTTATTTATTTAGCGTTATTAGTTACGAATATTAGTTTCAACGATAACCTCTGTTATTAGTTAGTAACAAAGCAATTTTTTACAATACGCCTGAGAAAGGAAGTGAATGCAAGTGAACTATGTAAAGTATTTCTATTTAGTTCAGAATTCTGACTTCTAGAGAAACGAACGCACTTTTACCATCACAAAAAAAAAAAAAAAAAATTATATGCACAGGTTTAAGGTAGACGAACACAGAATTATTTAAAATTTACTTCTGGCCCATAATATAATTTTTAATTTTTTTCTTATTCAGAATTTTTTATCAAATGTTTATCTTAAAGTTGAATTTCTTAACAAAATGAATTTTTAAACGAAATAAAATGAAATTTTATTGTATAGTAATTTTTCAAAATGTTCACGAATAAGCTTAAAAAAAATCTACCTCATTCCAGATGAACGATTTTTATTATAACTTTCTTGATGGGTCCACTAATCAATCCATATCTACGCTTTTCAAATATGAGAGAAAGAAACGGGGGGGGGGGGAAAGGTGATTGCGGCCTATTTCCGGAGAAACATCACTTTCGCATTAAGTGTGCCAAATATTTTCCAAAGAAAACTCAAATTCGAAAACATCTCTTACAGATTTCCTCTTTCAGATTTAGGAATAAATCGTACGATTTATGTTTATTAACAAAAATCTTAATTTTTATTGATGCTTTGTTATTTTAGTTTCAATTTATTGGTATAAAATCAAAATATCAAGGAATCTTTCTTTAGAATAAACAGATTTTTTAATTTTTTATTTGGTTAATGCTATTTTTTTTTTTTTTTTTTAAATTTATTATAGAAAATTTTAAGAGTAATATTCTGTTATATGAGAAATTTAAAACCCCGTTAACGAGAGAAAAGTCAGACATAGCAGTTTTTATCGTAACCAGATAGATGTACATTTTGATGGCCATGTGCTTCTCAATATTATAAATAAAATTTTGAAATGAATAAAACAATTTATTTTTATTTTAACTAACTTTATTTCTACCAAATAAATTTATTTTTATTAACGTGGATTTTTTTTTTTTAATGAATGTATTGGAATAATTACTTGCCTTTAGTGAGATGACGTGTTACACATGACAGATAGTATAGCGTGGACCTTGTTCAGAGACCGGATGTTGAATGGCACGCAATCTGCCGCCTCATAACCGCCTCACTCTTTATGTAGTCAATGAGCGCATGCGCTACCACACTTCTTCTAACCGCCCCCACATATTTATTAATCTTACGTGCCTTACATCCATCCACCTTTCAAAATTGGTGTAATTGTTCTACAATATTTTTTATTTTTATTTATTTATTTCAATATTAATATTAATTAGCTAACTTAAAATAATAATCTGAATGTTTTATGACAATTATATTATAAATAGTTCATAAATAACGGACAAAATTATAGCAAAATTGAATCAAATTAGAGTTTAATTTTTATTAACCGGTTGATATAATATAAAAATTAAAAAAAAAATCTGGTGTGAAACACTCACACAACTTTCTCTTACTCCAATTTTCCAAATTGTAATTAACAAATTTTATATTTAGTATACTAAATTTAATGAAATTCGTCGGTGTTTTAATGAAGTAAATCGTGAAAACTTAAAAAACTATTCAATAAAAACGCTCTTCCGGTTAAATAATTTTTTTTGAAACTCGGAATGTTAGCAATCTGTTTATTTCTAATTAATCTTGTCTAGAATTGTATAATTAAAACTGAGAAAGCACTTTAGATGCAAACTAACCTTCCTCCTAACCCAAAAACACCCTTACATTTGTTTATCTGGAGAAATGTTTCAAATAAAGAGTTGTAGCTCTTTATATGTGTAATTCACTTAGTTTAAAAAAAATCGATGGAGCTGTTTTAGAAAAAATAGGAAAACTAAAAAATATTTTGAGAATAAAAACGCACTTCCGGTCATCCAATTTTCTTCAAACTCGGAATTTCAACAACATATTTAATTCTAAGTAATATTACTTAGATGATAGAATTGTGTAAAAAACTGGAATAACATTTTAGAGGACAACCTAACCCCACCCTTCCTCCAAAAGTGCCCTTAAATGAATTTTCCTGAAGAAATGTTTCAAATAAAAATCGTAGATATTTGTATGTGTAGTTTATATTACAAGTTAAAAAAAAAAATCTTTGGAGCCAATTGTGATAAAATTGCAAAAAAATTAAAAAACATTTAGTAAAGTGATACTTCCGGTTGAGGAATTTTGACAGGTAACGTACCGTTGGATCCCATGATGATAACTAGACGGAATATTAAGTTTTAACTTTCTGCGCTATGCTCATTTTTGAGCTATATGCTGTTCACATTCATACCATTTTCTAAAAACCACTTTTTTGGACTCAAAACGAGTATTTCCGGTAAATACTCGATATCGAAAACTTGACACGATCACAATACTTCCTCTTACTAGGAGTAAGTGAAAGTAAAGACAAAACAATATACTATACAAGTATACCGTTGAAGCCTACAATTGAAGGATATATATACTATTTCTTATCACGAAATAAATGTATTCAAATCTTGTCTAGTATATTCTTGTCTAATTAAAAAATGGATTTCTAGAATTTATACGATAATTGAATGTGAACAAAAAAAGAAAAAACGCTGTGTTAAATACACAGGCGACTTTCTTCTATTGTAACTTTTTGAATAGTTGTAACGGATACATTTCCTTCAAACTTGCAATATTTATCACATATTTAATGCCTCAATATTGTCCACGTGAACAAACTATACTATAAAGAAATTGCACTGAAAGTCTGTAGTTTCTCTACCCTCAATATTCCTCTAAAATAGATTTCTCAAAATAATATTTCAAATAAAAGTTTAAAACTTTATAAATAATAATAAATATATAAAATTATTTTATAAATAAATTGATAATAAATATAACAAAATTATGGTAACTGGGTGCAAACTTCAAAGTTTTTATCCGTGGTAGTCTGCTTCATTTTGTGATCACGTCTGTAATGGGATACACATAATCAAAAATCCATAGGATCCGAAGAGCGGAGAAACATAAAAATGAATCAAAAAGTTAGTTACTTCCCCACTGGGAAGGGAGAGTTGAATTCATGTAAATAGAAGACAGCAGAACAGTTTGAGGACCGAGAGTTTACGACCAGTTTACAACCAGTCAGCAACCTCTATCTACTTACGTGTAGCAACTCAGCCAGTCTGTCTCTTTATTTTTCTCTGTCTAACTTCTATTTTACTATATAGTCCTTGCAGTTTGGTGTTCTATTCATTATACAGTGTTCAGCATATCATCTAGTTTATTCCTCATTCCTACATTCATCTGTCTCTAATACTCTCTCCTTCTCACATCCATTATACATCGGACCAATTTCGGCCAATCTTCCGGCCTATCTTCAGGATTTCATAAACAATGTGGTATCATAGTCTTGCGCATGGCAAAATCGGTTTACACAATTTATCAAGACATTTTGGAGAATGGGTAAACGCCCCCGAAACCTATTGAATCAGGCTATCATGGAAAAATCTAATAAAGATGAACAAGTTATAACGTTGGTATCTTTTTTAAAAATAATTGGAAAACTTGCTATTAAGTGTTACTTCCGATTAAGGCTATTGAAACCTTCCTTCTCCTGTCTCCTAGTGATAGACAAATGGAATATAAAATTTGAATTTACAGCTTTCCGATAACCCTGCCAGGCGATGAGAGCATTTAGCTCAGTTTATAGGGAATGCTACCGCTAGGTAGCTTCTCTCCTCGGAGAATGCGTGTGCGCGAGTGCGTGCATGTTTATGTAAAATGCAGTGCTAGTGCTATTAGTGTTACTTATGGCGTAGAAAACGCTAGTGTAACAATCAATAAAAAAAATAAAAATATTAGAGTTGTATTGGTATCGTTTTATTGATACCGGAAGTTGAAGTGATGAGTAAGAGTAAGAGATTATTAATTAGAGGCTAAGAGATTAGAGAGTTGGTATTCGAAATGCGTACTACTGATTTATAAAAATATACTATATTTTAACAAATAATTTAAAGAGATATAAAATAGAAAAACTAAGATGCACAATTGTAAATAACTATAAGAATTAAAAAATGAATATAAAATATTAAAGAAGTTAGTAAAGTGTTAAAACCTTAAATAGGGACGCGCTCGCGATGTGAGATGGTGCTTCTGATCTGAAAACTGATGTAGACGTTTGGTGCCTGAATTGAACTGAATCTGTCCTCCAGTGGAGCGACGTGTTATATTTGCATCACTCACACATCGACGCTGATGTGTAAGTACGTGTAACACTAAGACATCTCTTGTGATATATTGACCCTAGGGGAGGTCAGTAGTTAACAAGGGCTGATTTGGCCGGGGTGGCGACGCTTTGTTAACAAATGGTGGGCCAGGTAGGCCAGTAAGGTATTATCTCTTGACTGTATATTGACCCTTATTGAAAGAAATATAAAAAGGGTTTGCCGCGGTTCATGACCCTTTTATTGGTGGCTGGACCCTTTTCCAATTTTCAACCACTAGTTGTAATTTTTAGATTTATTTAAAAATTATCTCTTCTTTTTTTCTTGCTATCGCTATCACATCACAGAGTTTACAGCGATTTCTGTTCTTAACAAATATGTCTCTCACATATACACTTACATACACAAACCACAAACACTGTCAAATTTCTTTTCAGACACGGCAGTAAATTTATTTCGAAAATTTGAAACATGATTACAACGCTTCCTTTTATTGCAGTGGGAGAAAAGGAAACTTAGAAACCTATGTATAATTTAGTGAGAGTACCAAAGTAGAAAAATTGGAATTTTATAATATACTAAATGTAAAGATATTTCAAATGTATAATAATATTTAATATTGCTGTATTTTGGTTATTGTAATAAATGTGATTTTTTGGTTCATTGAACGTAAAAAGTAATATATATATATACAGTAATATATATAACCCAGCTTTATTAGATTTCCTTATAACCAATTCTGCCTTTATTTTATCTAAAGATAAAAACATGTCTGGATAGAAGCAGTTTAAGATTTTAAGTGTTTATCCGGAGCAGTTCAGCGTGTAGTTAGTTATTCATAAAAAAGTATATCATACATAAAGATATTTGATTATCATGCAGCCATACCACCTGAACTTGTCATCCTATTGATTTCTCCTCATTCACCCCATTTGTGTATTTTCTTTCGATTATCATCTTCCATTTTATTGTATTTTTACATTTGCAATATATTTGTATTCTACATTTGTATTTTATATTTGTAATCATTTAGATGGTATTGACAAATAATCCCATTCAACACAACTGACGTTACACATTTCATTAATAACTCTGTAACAAATGCAATAAAATTTCGACAAAATAATTAAAAAAAGTATTAAACGCAGCTTGGTCTTATGTAACTAAAACTGCGATTTTATACTGAATTTTACTGTCAAATACGTTTTTAGTAAAAAAATTTTTAATCTTTATTTCTTTGATTTTTGTTTAGTATTGTATCTAATAAATATCTTGTTGTGGTTGGTTCCGCAGAGCTAGAAAGCATCAGAGATATTTACCGTGATTGGCTGCTTCTTTTTGTGGTCATCGACCGCTCTCGGATCGTTCGCCCATCAACAGGATGTTTTTGTTAAAACAGTGTGATAACATAGACTTGCACAGAGCAAATTTAGTTGACACACTGCAAGTTATCACACTGTTTTGACAAAAACATCCTGATGATGGGCAAAGGCCCGAAATCGGTTGATGACCACCAAAAGAAGTAGGCAAGCACGGAAAATATCTCTGATAAAAAAAAAATGTTTTGTAAGGATTTTTCCTCAAACTTGAGGTTTCCTCAGACCAATTCTCCTAATCCTGTTACTGTAAATATCTTATATAGATCTACCAAAACCTATATGCATTATGTCATATAACCCATATTCAAAACCAGACTTAGTCTTCAATAAAAAAAATAAATAAATAAAAAAGAAATGACTATTAAAAAAAAAAAATTAAAAACAAAATCGTCACTTATTACAAATAATTAAAAAAAAAAAAAAAATTAACGCTAAAAATAACCTATAAAATAACCACATCCGGACTTCACACACATATCGACAAAGTACAGAGTACTGCAGGAATTATAGTTTTCAATATATACAGTCAATACTAGTTCTGCTAATCTCAATGTAGTTGAAGATTTATTTCATTTTATAGCTGAATGTCCAATTCTTAAAAAATTTAGAATCCGGTGGTTTAATAGGAAAACGCTAACAAAAACTGAAATAATTAGTTACTTGAATGGGCAGAATAATAGTTTTAACCGCCTTTATTGGTACCACTTGGAGGCTGCTAATTACAGACAGTTTTTGATTTCTAATTATAATTTTTAAATTTTATTTTATGTATGTGAAGGTTTGAAGTAAATTTTGCGGAATTCAATAATTAATTTAAATTTGTTAATATTATTTTTGCAGTTGCTATTTTTATTTTTCTGTGAAAAAGAATCTTTTTGGTTTTGTAGTAAAAAGTTAAAAAAAAACAAACAAACAAAAAACGTGTTTTCATAGATGAAAAATATTTATATTAATGTATGTATTCTCGTATGTGAGGTCAACCTCTGCAGACGGACATAATGTCCATGCATTGTGTTGTTTTTCTTAGTTTTTTTTTTTCATTATGTTTTGTATTATTTTGTAGTTATTTAATAAACAAACATTATTATTATTACTGGTTCTCCATTTCAGCCTATCCAGCGCATCTTGCTCGCACAGCCCTCGTCCAGCCATGATCTCTTCGATGCCATTTTGCCACTTGTTCCTAGGCCTGCCTCTTTTCCGGGCACCTGGCGGGCTCCATTGCATTACAGTCTTTGGCATTCTTATCACGTGGCCGAACCATATCAATTTCTTCTTTTCTATTTCTTCTGTTACTGAGCTCTGCTTCTCCACTATTCTTCTTATATCCGCATTCCTCTTCCTCTCTCTGCGGGATATTCTCGCGGAACGCCTCCAGAAATCCATTTAAGTCGCCTCTATCTTTTTCTGCATTTTCTTGCTGACTGTACATGTTTCTGATGCTTAGAGCAAGATGCTTTGAACTATCGCCGTATAAATGTGCCTCTTAGTACTGATCTGGACATTGTTGCTCCATAAGACAGAATTTAGCATTCCTATCGCCTTTCTTGAGCTCGTCACCCTCTTTTACCCTCGTTACCCTCCATTTCGGATGTTCCGTCCACTTGGAGATAGGAACCCAGGTATTTAAAACTGCTTACTTTATTTAATTTCCGGCCATCAATTTCACACTCATTGTGTGGGAATGCAGCCATGTATTCAGTTTTTTCAGTATTTATTTCTAATCCCCATTTTCTGTATTCTTCTGCCAGCTTTCTGACCATGTAAATTGATGTCCTCTTCATCGCTTGCGATCAGGACTTGGTCGTCTGCGAATAGCAGATTATGGAGGTAGATGTCTTCACCGACCTGTACGCCCATCTTGCAGCATTTCCTGGTCCATTCCTTCAGACTTATATCCAGATAGATCTTAAATAAGACCGGAGACATACAGCACTCTTGCAGAATGCCTTTGCTAGTTGGAAATTCCTCTGAGACTCTTGAGCCTATCTTTATCCTGCACTTATTTCCATTATAAATTCTTTTAATATTAATTAAGGATTCACTTATACCAGCTAATCGCATAGCGCCACAAAAGTTGTCTGAGCACATTATCGTAAGCCTTTTTTTAGATCGACAAATACCAGCTCTGTCGGTTTATCTTTATCTCTATGTTTCTCCATTAATTGCTGAAGAGTGAAAATTTGATCGATGCATGACTTTCCAGCTGTGAAACCGCATTGGGTTTCCGAAGTGTTAAATTCTAATTTGTTGAATAAAAAAAAAATATGTTTAGTGAAATATGTTACACAGTGTGAGGAAGTATTACAATTGTGTCATAGGTACGAAATTGAGTTTTCATAAGAAATAGAATTTTGAGATCCCTTGGATACAAAAATGAGAAAAAGATTTACAACGAATGGGTTATATGTGTGCGTGACAAACAAAATATTTCGATAGCAAAAAATGGCAGAAAGCTTACACTTGATATTAAGTTTAGATACTACCATGGCGTGTGATAATAAATTTTGATCAAAATCTAATCAATAGAAAGTGCGATTTTACTGAATAATTTTTCCAGTTTTTTGGAGTTTCTCGAAAGTGGCTCCAACTATTTTCTTTAACTATATACACATAGATTCCTATCAATTGAGGGAGCAGCATTTTAAGCTTTCCTCTCACTGCAGTAAAATCTGTGGTTCTATCACCTATTTAAAATGAAGTTACAATAAGTGTATTGCTAGAATTCCAAAGTTGAATAAAATTGGTTGAAGTTGGAATTTGTGACTTTACTGAATTATGACTTTCAGTTTTCTGAAATTTTCCCTATCTTTGCTAATCATGCAAACACTTTTTCTTTAAAATATAAATTCTAAATACCTATTTGATTTCCAGCGCTTTTCATTCACAGATAGAGGAGACGGCCAGACCTACAAATATCAGCCTAAGAATATCCTGATTCCGTTTCTCATGATTTCGTTTCATTCTTACCCTTTCAGTTCATTCTTCTCTGAATATGTGGATGGATCCGCAATGCTGGGTAACATCTGGCTAATGTATAGTTTTGTAAATCAACACAAAGTCCTCCTTATTCTTCTTCTCCTTTTATCTAATTCGCATTCCAAAATCCACTTACAATACATACTGTGCCTATTATGTCAAGCTAAATCAGCTACTGAATAAATTCCAAGCACTAAGTTTTGAGGAATTCTGTCCAGCCATTTTCACGAACACCAAGCAAATACATAGTGTTGCAGACAGGTGAATGGACAACAATTTTTGTAATTTTTTTTACTTTCTCGATGTAAACATCAAATTTAGTGGTAATTTTGTAGACCTAGTTTAGCAAAAGTGATGCAATAATTTATACAAAATCTTTTGTCTCTATTTCTTTTTTCCAGTGCTTTCAAATTGATTAATTATTATTAAATTAAATGTTCTTTCAATTTTAAGAACACATAATAAATAATATAACCGTTCCTAGAAACATCCCAGCTGATATAATCTCATTAAAGTCATACCGACCACAAAATGTTAATACTATTGAGTATTGCCAGTATAAAAGTACAAGTTTGTGAAATAATGTCAGTGTGAGCAATATAAAAAGTAATTTGAGCAAGGGCATTATTAATAAGGAATTGGTGGAATTAATAAAAGAACGGGTTGGAAACTTTTATACACTTAATCAGCGTTACCTGTAAATTAAATCTTTTATATATGATTTTTTATATATTTACTTTAGATATTAATGATGAATCTCAAACACATTCTAAATGTCTGGTATTTTATTAGTCGTAGTCGTTTTGTTCCTGACCGGTTTCGGATTTTCATCCATCGTCAGAGCAAATTCATCAAGTTCGTGTAGAGAGTTCACTTCCACGCTCTGTTTCTATTACACTAACACTTGTTGGTTTGCTGATTGTATATATGTGTGGGAGATTATAAGGTTATGTTACTGTATGTGTGTGTTTAATGACAAAATGGAATTATTATAAATTATGATTAGACATTAGAAAATAGAACATAATAAATAACATGTTTTGAAGGATACTTTATAACTAGATTTTAATAGTGTTGTTAAGTATGCTCAGTGTTTAATCAAGTCATTTTTATTAGGGGGGGCGATAAGAAATTTCAGGAGTATATTGTACTAATAAGAATAGATAAAGTTTGAAGAAAGGCAATCTAAAGTCAAAAGCTTGTAGTACAAGTAATAAATAAATGTGAAATCCAAGCAGGGAATTTTGAATGTCTTGCAATGGAATGAGTCTAACCTAGAGTCGTTGGAGCATGATGAAAAAATTAATATAGCACTAATTAGTGAAGCTTGGTTCAAACCGATCAGTAAACTAAAGTTTTCTGGTTTTAATATAATAAAAACGATCGAGCAGACGGTAAAGCGGGTACATCTATATTAATATATTCAAATATTTCTTACCGAGAAATAATTAACCTATATAAAATCAACAGACATATGTCTGTAGTTATTCCTGTACATAACATTACCCATCCTTTTATTTTAGGGCGATATTTCAATGTACATCACTTGGATTCCATCTACACCGATCCAAAAGGCCGAATCTTTACAAGACGCAGTCCAAAATAACAACATAATTTGTTACAATGTATTGCTACAACAAACTCTAGGCAGAATTAGTCACTAATCTCCGCTGTCGATTTAACTTTTTGTTCTCCTCAGCTAGCCACTGACCTATCATGGAACATTTTAGTTGGCGTAATAGGATCCGACCATTTTCCTATTGTAATTAAATCCAACAAAACAAGCACAGATTTAATTCCAATAAAACCAGTATACTAAAAGGAATAGAGGCAAAGCAAACTGGACTGCATTTCAGACAGCTCTCTCATATAATCCCAAAATAACGAACTCTCTCACCTACGACAGTTTCGTAAATGAAGTTAATGCTGCTAATGAAATAGATATACCTAGAAACAAGGCCATTAAAAACAACAATAGTAAATGCTGGTTAGCCGAAAAAAGTACCCAGAATATTCAATATGAAGAGAGCCTGTGCAAACTTTTAATATAAGTACTGCAAGAGATAATTACGTTACATATAAAAACCAAGTTGCTAACACTAAATTAATATTTAAAAAATAAGAAGAAAGAATCTTTGCAAATTATTCTGTGGAAGTCTTAATACAAAGAAATTCCCATTTCGGATATATGGAATTGAGTAAGGGCGCTATCTAATACCGTAACATTCAATATTTCTAAAATTCAATACAAATAAAAGGGGACTGGTTTAACGATTTCATCAAAAAATTGACACCTCCTTTTTCTCCATATTGATTTAGGTTCTCATTTCAAAACAGTCGATAACGGTAAAGACACTCTTCTAGAGCCTTCCTCTATAAAAGAACTGAGGACATCCGTTAAAAGAAATTCTAACGTCGTCTCGGGTCTTATCAAATTCATTATAAAACGATTCCAATTCCCGGACTCTGCTAAATTTGCACTCTTAATGTGATGTGGAGAACAGGCAGCTTCCCTCTGCAGTGGAAGAATTATGTCGTATGCCCATTATTGAAACCATATATAGAAGGACGTCTGCAACTCCTGCCGCCCCATATCGCTAGCTTCCTGTCTCATGAAAACATTCGAAAGGCTGAATAAGGCTGGGCTAGAGTGGTGGTTGAAATACCATGACATATGCCAAATCTCAGAGGGGTATTAGAAAAGGAAAATCAGTATATACAAGCCAAACATACAAAGTAACCGAAACACACAATACATTTGCCTCCAATAAGGTCATGTTGGCCTTATTTTTAAACTATACAGCGGCGTATGACTCAGTCCAATTGCAGGTTGTAACAAGTAAAATGAAAATGATCGGCTTACCCATTAAATTCACACAAATTGTTATAAACTTAATATCTGATAGGAGCTGCCACTAATGTACAGAGCACAATTATTATCGGATAGGCTCTTATTAAACTTAATGAGCACTAATGTTTATATCTACAATATGTTATATCAAGTAAATTCCAAAGTCCTGACACGCAACTCCTGGAATAATAAAAAATGCTCCCCGATTAGTGGACGGCTTCCAATGAATATTCAAATATCCAACCATTGTCCATTCTGGAAATAAGATACCTCTATATTCCGTTCATTTTCGAAGCTTAGTTGGAAATCACTTTTAGTGAGGACCTATCCAAAATATCATTAGACATTAGAAATGCACTTTTTAATGACTTAATAAAAGCCCGATGGCCTGATGATTCCTGTATTTTTACAGACGGCTCCAAATACAGTAGCAAAGTGGGACATGCTCTGTATACGACCCAAATAACAACTTCTGCAAATCAGCTTTCTCGCCAAAGACTGCATCAGTGTTCTTGGCAGAATTAACTGCTCTCCGCCTGGCTCCACAATACAGTAGAACTTTGCAGTATTCAATTCTTTTAAAATCTGGCTGATAAAAATAGCCAATTCACTAGTACCTGCCCCTCGAAATCGCATTGCTCTAGAAGTATTGGACCTTCTTGTTATTCTAATATCAGAAAGAAAGCGTAAGATAAACTTTATGTGGATTAGAGGGCCCACTGGCCTGCGAAATAGTAGACGCCTTGGCTAAAGAGGCTACCAATACAGGGAAAGTGATCTACATAAAACTTCCTCCAACAGACGTCAACAACTCATCTTGAATATGACGCCACATCTTGGATATGTGGTTACCAGACTACAGCAGTTCAGATAAGGGATCCTTCTACAAGGAGTATGTGGCTACTATCAGAAAAGCTCCATGGTTTAAGGGGCTAGCATAAACAAGCATGTAGCAGCAACAATAATTACGTAGATTCAAATCCAACCATGCAGTTTGCGGTACTTACCTATAGAAAATTAAGCAGAGAACCTCTCCGTTATGCGAGAGATGCCACGAGCGGGAGACCTCAAACATATAAGAATGGAATACCCATCAATGTTGCAAAAAAGGGTTCGATTATTTATAGAGCTTTACAAATACTATACAGCGTACAATAGATATGGGGCGGCAGTGGTATATTGTACAATAATAATTTTACTATTAGGTGAAATTCTATTTTTATTAAAGATACTGATTTAGTAATGAAATTCTTTAGTTTTTTTTAAATATATCTTCTAAACAAGGCAGAAAGTTAATAATAAAATGGATCTGTTTGTGCTGGTGAGTGTGTACCTGACAGATTTTGTTCATAATAGAGAGGAACCTTCATCTACACTCGGTGTGCTTGAGTTTAAGAGTGTATAGACTGATAATATTAGCTTCTTTCCAGTATGAGGAAATTATATTCTCTAAAAGTATAGATATCATGAAATTGTGTATGAATTCTTAATATAAATTATCTGACAAATAGATATTATGTAATGAAGTCTTGATCTGAATATTATACTGTACGTTGACATTATAGAGATATTCTTGGTGTTCGTTACGACCGCTGTGTTCAATGTTGTAAATTGGATGTTGAGGTTCCGTCATACAAAAGAACTCTTTTTAAATTTCTACCGACGTTTCGGCAAATTTATTTATAATAGTTTAACCCGTGACATACCATCACCAAGTGTTACGTACATTGGATGGGTCAAGGTTTATAAAGGGCTAGGAGAGCGAATGGGAAAACCGTGTCTTAGTCTGTATGTTGTTTTGGAAATTCCAGGAGATTGTTATAACTGAGGGATAGGTTTTTTGGCGTCTGTTCTAAAATTGATAGATAATTTATCTTTTTTAATATGAATCATTTCCAATATATTTCTTTTTTTATTATTATTGTTGATGGAGAGAATTTTAGTGTTTTCCATGTCAAATTCATGTTTGTATTGTATGCAATGTTTCGTTAGTGCTGTAGTCATGTCAGTCGGTTTTTTAGTTTTACAGTCGTATTTATGTTGGTACAGTCTATTTTTTAAATATTGAGATGTTTGTCCTATGTATGTAGCTGGGCATTGTAAACAATTTATTTTATAAATTATATCTGATAGTAAAGTTGTGGGTGTGGGGTCTTTTAGTTTAGAAAAGAGTTTTTTTAGAGGATTGGAGTTTTTGTGGGCAATGGAAAGGTTAGATTTCTTGAAAATTTTAGCTATTTTTTTCTGATAGACCTTCTATGTATGGGATGGCGTAGAGGGAGTCAGGTTGATCACATTATCTGTGGATCGTTGATATAATGTTTTGTACAATATGGAGAGGATAGCCATTATTTTTAAATATCTTAGATAATTTTAACTTGTTCTCATCATGGAAACGGAGATGGCTAAGATGAAGTACACGTTTGGTAAAGGATTTAACAAAGTTGATTTTCTGGTTATATGGTTGATTGGAAAGGAAATGGAGGAATCTGTCAGAACGTATGGATTTCATTAACCAATTGGTAATAAGAGAACCATTTTCTTCACGGATATGCGTCAGGTCTAAAAAATTAATTTTATTATCTATTTCTACTTCGTGTGTAAATTGTAAACGGGGATGGTATGTATTAAAGGTATACAGGATGGTATGAATATGTTCTTTAGGGACAGCGGTTAAACAATCATCAACAGATTTGAAGAAAAAAGGAATTGTAAACGGTAGTTTTTTAATAGAATTTTGAATTAATTCAGGCATGATGATATCCGCAAGAATAGGTCCTAGGCTATTCCCATGGCTGTGCCAAAAATTTGTTGGTAAAAGTGTTCGTTGTAAAAATATTATATCAACGATCCACAGATAATGTGATCAACCTGACTCCCTCTACGCCATCACAGCAACTTTCAATATCCTATATCTCTGTTACATACATAGAAGGTCTATCAGAAAAAATAGCTACAATTTTCAAGAAATATAACCTTTCCATTGCTCACAAAAATTCTTTTCTAAACTAAAATACCCCACACCCACAACTTTATTATCAGATATAATTTATAAAATAAATTGTTTACAATGTCCAGCTACATACATAGGACAGACATCTCAATATTTAAAAAATAGACTGTACCAACATAAATACGACTGTAAAACTAAAAAAACCGACTGACATGACTACAGCACTAACGAAACACTGCATACAATACAAACATGAATTTGGCATGGGAAATACTAAAATTCTCTCCATTAACAATAATAATAAAAAAAAAAAAAAATTGGAAATGATTCATATTAGAAAAGATAAATTATCTATCAATTTTAGAACAGACACCAAAAACCTATCCCTCAGTTATAACAATCTCCTGGAATTTCCAAAACAACATACAGACTAAGACAAGGTTTTCCCATTCGCTCTCCTAGCCCTTTATAAACCTTGCAATGTACGTAACACTTGGTGATGGTATGTCACAGGTTAAACTAGATTAATTACTACTGGAATTCTAACTGCAAATTTTTTGTAAGTACATTTTCTAAGTTATTTCTATACTTTACTCTTATATATGCCACATATTGTCAAAGTTTTAATAGTTGTGATTTAGTTTAATATTGATCTGTTCTACAACTATAGTTTAAAATAAATTTAAATGTGCTATATGTATATATCATACTTTTTATTTAGTTTATTTATATAGTTTATTTTAAAAAAAATTTTATTTTGAAAATATTTATTTTAAGTTCATATTTTATGTTGATGCTATTTTTTATTGATTTGTATTAAAACCTTTGTACTGACCCTAAATAAGGCAATAAATCTGCCAAAACTTCTGTAGAAATTTAAAAAGAGTTCTTTTGTATGACCGAACCTCAACATCCAATTTACAATATTATAGAGATATAGAGATTGTTAAGTTATCGTGAGATTAGACCTCCTGCATCTTCAGCGCTGGCTGTACGGTGAAACTTATGCCAAAGAAAAAAAGAAAAAAAAATCAATTATATTCTTGGCCAAATAATTATCGAAATTATTGAAACATAGATTTACATAAAAATAAGGATTCGTTATTGAAATTCTTGGAAGATATTAAACAATTTACTGTTATTTAAATAGAAGTTTAATAACAGTATAAAACTAAATTGGTGAATTAGTTACAAAATTATTTAATTAAAACACAGGTAAAGGTTGAACTGGTTGTGGGAGATGTGCACCTTGCGGTCTAAATCCAAGATCATCCGCTATATAGCTCAATTTAATTGGTGTACCATCAGGTGATATGTAAGTATATGAACCTCGTTTTACTAACACTGTGCCAACACCATTTGGTCCTTGCTTTAGGGTTCCTTGTTCATTAAATATAGTGCCATCTTTAGTTTCATAACTGCAAATTAGATAAGTAAGGTTAAATATATTGTACAATAATAATTTCATTATTAGGTGAAATTCTATTTTTATTAAAGATACTGATTTAGTAATGAAATTCTTTAGTTTTTTTTAAATATATCTTCTAAACAAGGCAGAAAGTTAATAATAAAATGGATCTGTTTGTGCTGGTGGGGGTGTACCTGACAGATTTTGTTCATAATAGAGAGGAACCTTCATCTACACTCGGTGTGCCTGAGTTTAAGAGTGTATAGACTGATAATATTCTCCCATTTCATACTTTAATATTAATGCACCAAAGTAATCATTGTTGAATTTTTTGCCCATATATGAAATATAGTAAATGTAAGTTGCTTATAAAATCAGAGTTGACCAATTTAAATTTTATAAAAACATAAAGAATTTTAAGTTAATTAAATGTTGCATACCTTAAAGCATATTGACCATGTTTATCTCTTACTTCAGTCCTTCTAAGTGCAGGAAGGGGAACTAGATTTACTTGCTGTCCTACCACCAGATTGACCACAACGAATAGTAAACAAGCTACAAAGATCTGTAATTGAAATAACATGTGTAATATGTACTACTTTAATTTAAATATTTCTTCCTTAGTTGTTCAGATTATTTGAAACATTCATGGCATTTGTATCTCCTGATACCGTCATCGGTATTTCTTTTTTTCTAAGTTTCATGAATATAAGATAGGATAAAACGATTACTTTTATTCAAAATATAAACGTTTCTTCTGAAAAGCAGATTTTCCACTGCTCATACTAAGCACTAACATCAGTAATAATTTTTTAACTTTCGATACATTAATATTATCCTTGTAATATTGGGAATAATCCAGGATCAAGCACTCGGAACCCATGGGTAAGTTTCCCAGCATCTTCCAGGCGGAGATATACACATTGGTAGATGGGTTCGATTTAACCTTGATAGGGGATATAGGAATCAGAAGATTGTAATCCTTTCCGATAGTCAAGCAGCTATTAGAGCATTGGGTGCATCAGTTATCAGCTCTAAAATGGTCTGGGAATGCCTAGGTAAACTTAATGACCTAGGCAGGAGGAATAAAATTACCCTTTAGTGGGTGTCAACGACCATTTTCTGTTGGAAGAACTTAGGAAGGAGGAGGAGGAGACGAGGAGATCTCAACTCTGGTACTCCCTCTCCGGTTTGCCGCAGGCCAAGATCTGCCTAGGAAATTATAACTCCGATCGGAGGCCTGCATCGGCTTGAGTAAGAACAAGCTCCGCATTCTTACGAGTTTCCTCACGGGGCATTGCCGACTTAGAGGACACCTGGTGAAGCTGGGTTTGGAACGTGACAGCTCATGCAAATTCTATGGGGAGCTGAAGGAAACTCCATTACATCTCCTAACAGACAGCGAGGCTGCCACTCAGAGAAGATTCAAAAACCTGGGTAGCTACCAGGTGAACGAGGGGGATATACCCTCTCTAGAGCCTGTCGGGATATTAGGATTCCTCAGGGATCTTAACCTGATGGAGGTTTTGCAGAACGGATGTTCAGCTGGGACATCTGCTCAGGTGCTGTGGGCAAGAGCCTGCCGCCACAATAGATCGAAAGATCGAAAAAAAACCTTGTAATAAGCCTTCAATTCCTGAAATAGTATTCTGGAAACATAGTGAAATAAAATATTTCTTAGTACTTACAGAAAGTGGCTACAATAATATAGTTAATTTTTCTAGGCCATACACTAATTTTTTGACTGCTACTCATCCTGGATTTGTTGGAACTATATAGGTCAGTTGATGTGGTTGGATCCGCAAAGCTGAAAAGTATCAGAGATATTTTCCGCCGTGCTAGCTTGCTTCTTTTTGTGGTCACCTACCGGTTTCAGGCGTTCGACGATCATTAGGATGTTTTGTTAAAACAGTGCGATAACACAGTCTTACACAGAGCAAATACAGAGTGTATAAACTGATTACTATACATCTATACTATACACTCAGATTTATTCTAGATACACTCTACACTCTGTATAAACTGATTTTGCTCTCTGTGCAAGTCTGTGTTATCGTACTGTTTTAAAAAACCATGGTAGAATGATGGTAGAATGCCCGAAACGGGTCGATGACCATAAAAAGAAGCTGGCTACCACGGAAAATATCTCTGAAGCTCAGTTGACTTAGCTGTTTGTTTCTTGAACGAGATATTACTTTATTATATCTCGCCCCTGACGGTGCAAAGAAACGGTATATCTCTACTCACTATATTTTAATCTTTTTATCTAAAATGACAATTCTCTGTGAATGGTCACTTCTAAGTGCAAAATGGTTAACCTTTGATCTTATATTTTACTTATTTAATTATTTTCTCTAATCCGCTATTAAGAAGAAGTATTATGATCGTGTCAAATTTTCGATATCGAGTTTTCACAGGAAATACACGTTTTAAATATCCAAAAAGGTGTTTTTTTTTTCGAAACTGATCTCTGTGTGTAAGAGTGGTTAGCGTAACTCAGAAACGGAAAAAAAAAACGTAGAAAGTTCAAACTTCATATTTCGTTTATGCTCTTGACTTGATAATAAAGTTTTGGTCAAAATCGGTCAACCTAAAGTGGCAACTTTACTAAATCGATTATTTACTTTTCTGCAATTGTTTCGAAAATGGATCTAACGATTTTATTTTTTAAACTTGATATACCAATTACACATATAAAGAGCTTCTACTTTCATTTTAAATATTTCTCCAGAAAAATTCATTTAAGGAGAGAGGGTATTGTGAAAAGGGTAGGGTTATGTTTTTCTCTAAAGTGCTACTTTAATTTATTATACGATCTATATTATCATAAATATAATCTTAGTTAGAATTAAATGTGTTGCCCAAAAATAGGTCGACCGGAAGTGCGTCTTTACTGGACAGTGCTTTTAGTTTGCGATTTATTCTATAAAAATACTGTTAGACATCAATAAAGTCTTTATACTAATATACATACAAAGATCTATCACTTCTGTTATAATTTTTTCCAAGAAAAATCATTTAGTTTTTTGGAGTTGTTGTTGTTTTGGAGTAGTTGTTTGGAGTTTTTTTTTTTTTTGAGTTGGGGGTCGTTAGGTTTTCTTCAAAAAAGTCTTTTTATGAAGTTTAGATTCTCCCATCAATATAAGCTGAAGACAACTCAAACGTCTAGGATCTGCATTTCTGTACGTGTATCAAACATATACTCCATTATATGTTTATATGTTTGAAGAGAATTTGTCAATTATAACTATGTAATTATAGTTAAAGAAAACCCTGGGTATTTTACTAAGCTTTTTTTTTTTAATAGTAAAATTGCATACTTAATTCATACCAAATGTCGTCATGTAAGACATTTTCAGTTTAAATTGAAATACAGAAATCAGCATAAATCAGCCCTGTAATTCTAAATTATTCATTCTCCGTGGAATTGATTTCTTCCATTTTTATTTATCATTACAATTTGGCTCTTTTCCCTTCTGAAAAAATCTGGTGTGAAACACTCACACAACTTTCTCTTACTCCAGTTCTCAAAATGATAATTGACAAATTTTATAGTTTGTGTACCAAATTTAATGAAATTCGTCGAAAACTGAAAAAACTGTTCAGTAAAAGCGCACATGCGGTTTACTAATTTTCTTGAAACTCGGAATTTCAGCCATCTATTTATTTCTAACTAATTATGTTTGGATGATAGAATTGTATAATGAACTAGGATACCACTTTGATGAAAATCTAATCCCACCCCTCCCCTAAAAGTGCTCTTAAAAGAAATTTCCCAGAGAAATGTTTTAGATAAAAGTTGTAGATCTTTGCATGTTTAGTTTATATACAAAGTTTCAAAAAAAATCATCGGAGCCATTTTTGAGAAAATTGCGAAAAAGTGAATAAATCATTTAGTAAAGTGGTTAAAGTAAACGCACTTCCGGTTATCCGATTTTTTTCAAACTCGGAATTTCAACAACATATTTAATTCTAATTAACATTATTTAGATGCAGAATTGTCTAATAAACTGAAATAGCACTTTAGATGGAAACCTAACCCCACCCCTCCCCAAAAGTGCCCTTCAATGCATTTTCCCGGAGAAATGTTTCTAATAAAAGTTGTAGCTCTTTGTATGTGTGGTTGATGTTTAATGTTTAAAGAAAATCGTCGGAGCCATTTTTGAGAAAATCGCAAAAAAGTAAAAAATCTAACTAGTAAAGTGGTACTTCCGGTTGAGGAATTTTGACAGATAACGTAGTGTTAGATCCCACGGTGATACTAAACGGAATATCAAGTTTCAACTTTCTACGGTTTTTCGTTTTTGAGCTATGCTGTTCACATACATACATACACACACACACAACACACACACACATGGACACACACAACACACACAGAATTGAATTATAAGTGCATGTAATATTGAAGTGGAGCATGCAGTAAATAAAGGAAATTTAAAAAAAAAAAAAAAAAAAACACAGACCATTTGCTAAAAACCACTTTTTTGGACTCAGGGACCTCAAAACGGATATTTCGGTGAAAACTCGATATCGAAAATTTGACACGATTACAATACTTCCTCTTACTAGGAGTAAGAGAAAGTAAAAAGCCACACCTAAGAAGCAAACCATCGTTCTGACTGCAATATCTTAAAATTTACTTAATCTCCAAATCCCCCGAACATTCCTATGAGAGTGGCATCCTCGCAAATGTTCGGATCCTAGTATAGAAGAAACGGATACAGTGTTTGATTCCATCATTACAATTCTGACTCGAAGTGCTAGACGTGTTGATCTATTTCGTGTAAAAGACTGGCTACCCAAGCGTGCCCAGTCAAGACATCTACAAGGACTCTTAGTTGTTTTGCTACTAGGAAAAACAGGAACTTTATGTGCCCCTGTCTTATACCTTTTAACCTGGAGACACACCGTGTTGTCTTCCAATGCTTCTCGAATTCCCTATTCCTTCACTGTCACAAAATTACGCAAACAGAATATCAAATTTCGCAAATATTCGGATCCTAGTATAGAAGAAACTGCCTGATTCTATCATCACAATTCTGACTCCAAGTGCTAGACGTATAGATCTATTTAGTGTAAAAGACTGTACCCAAGCGTGTCTAGTCAACACACCTACTAAGAGTCCTGAATTGTTATGCTACACAGGAAAAGAAAAATCTTTAAATGCCCCTATCTTATACCTTTTAACCTGACGGAGACACACCGCGTTGTCTTCCAATTCTTCTCGAATTCCCTAATTCTTCACTGTTTGTCTTCCCTGTCACAAAATGACGTAAACTGAATGTCGAATTTGAGCATTCATTTTCGTTTTTGTGATAATTTGTTCAAAACAAATACTCGGTCACAAAAAAAAACACACACACACACACACACACCAAATTTTGCGTTTGGTTATATTATGTGAATACAATATCTCCAAACTAAAAACTCGTAGGTGCTCGAGATTAGGAATTACAAGAAACCGACAAGAACATTTCTATCAAAATTTGTCAACCAGTTACTAGTGTAACATTACTTTTTTTTTGTAAAGTTTGTGAATCCTTGGTTTCTCATAAATTTTTTTAAGGATTTTGACTAAGATTTGTAATATAAGGATGATGTCTGGAAGGCCTAATTCAATGAAACAGTTATTCCAGTTTAGATACGACATAATTAGCTTACAATTTTAAGGGCAACTAAACATTTAGTTGAAGTTCGCAACTTTAAAATAAATTGTCAATTAACACTGTAAGAGTTGCAATAATTGAAAGTAATGAGTGTTTTAACACCAGTTCTTTTTAATTAATTTAAAACTTTTTCTGCATAATTACATCAAGTAATTGGTGGAAGCATAAGGTTCTTTTACTAGTAATGAATCGTTCATTCCCACTACTGTAATTCTAAGCGTTATATGTTTTGAAATATTCAAGCAGATAATTTAGTTCTAACTCATTATTTAATGAAAAACTAATTAAAATTCCAGAAGTATTAAATAATTTCTTAATAAGTGATTAATAATTCGATTGAAAGAGAAATTATATTGAATTTATTAGGTCTGAGTTGGTGTACTATTACTATTTTCATTGCAGAGAAATAAGAATAGAGATAATTTAATTTTACAATTTAAGAAAGAGATTAATCTTTAGGGCTACATTAATGATTCTTGTTAATTTTGTGCAGTTGGAAGTAATATAAGACTAAAACGCATAATTAATGCTGGTTAAATTTAAACAATTCCTAAATTGTATCATTGAGTAAACTTTCGAATAATATTGTTTACCATTATCTTCATTTATATATGTATGTATATATTGTTGAATGGTTTTCATTGCATTCTGTTCTATAATTGAATTCTGTTAATGTTGTTTACTCTCATTAAATTTTAAACAAAACATACTTAAATGTCAATAAATTAACAGAATATTTTACTTAATAAAGTTTAAATTTAATTATATTAAATAGAGATTATTTAAAAGTAATTCAAGGAATGATATTTCCTTTGTTTCTGCAGGCTGTAAAATAACAAATTCCAATTTATGTTTATAAATAGTTTCGTAAATAACACTATGATTAAAGCATTATTGTAATTTATTATCTACTACAGACACCTAGTTTTTATTCAACAGATATAAATAGAGCTTTACATTACTTCTATACTTCATGTTTTGTTTAGGGAACAATTAATATTAAATCTAAAATGTTTATAGTTTTGCATGTAATGCAAATTATTTTATAAAGGAGAAATTTGGCTTACGATGTATTTTTAAAATTCTGTTTCTGTTTTTGATATGGTTTTATTTCAAGAATATTTCATCGTTTTCTCTCGTGTTTCTTGAACACATAATAGGTACAATCAATTATGCCAACAGGGCCATTTCAAACGTTACAAAGTAGCTTAGGTTTAGCACCGGTACAAATGGTGGCAGGATTAGCTCAGTGGTTGCGCGCTGGCCTTAGAACGCTCAGGTGCTGGATTCGAGTCCAGCAGTGCTGCCTTTAGATTTCTCGCTATAGGAGCTTCCAGCTCATTGTCCGATGATGGACAATGTTTTCTGCAACGAGAGAACACTGCCCGAAGACTAGAGGGCCATGAGAAAGCTCCGAGTGTCAATGACCTCAAATGTTGACGCGCCTTAAGTTAAAAAGAAAAAAAGATCTTGTTTGAAACACTCACGCGAACTTTTCTTACTCTAATTAATACAATTTAATCAAGAATTTTTTTTTTTACATTCCAAAGTTTCAGTGTTTAATTGAGCTGGCCATAAAATGCTGGGAATATTACTTGTTTACCTGAGCGGCCTTATGTGGAGCACTCAATATCAAAACCAACAATTAGCTTGAGCAAATTTAAATTTAAACTAACTCACAAGCTCCCAATACCTCTCTAAAATCAATTTTTTTCAGAGAAATGCCACAAAACAAAAATGATACGTTCCTATCTATGAAGCAAGCATTCCAAGATTAAAGAAAATCGTTGTAACCGTTATCGAAAAATTTCCAAAAAACTCAAAAACCATTCTGTAAAATACATTTCCGGTGATCCAGTTTTCATCAGATTTGGAATTCTATTAAAGCTTCTAATTGTATTGTAACGCAGCCACTGGTACCATCTAGGAGAGAAACCAGGTACCTCAAGTTCTCCTAGTGGCCGCTAGGAAGCCTGGCGGCGCGCTCTAGCTCTTTCTAGAATAATCGAGAACCTTCCAGACCCTTCTCCACTGCTAGAAAAGGTGAACAACAGCTGAAGTCGAGAGAGTTTACAGAGAATCTTATTACAAATGGGGTGTGCGTTTGTGAATAGTAAATAAAAAGTGAAATAAGTGAACTTTTGTTGGTTTAAACTGTGAATTAATTATTATTAAGTGCTGTATTGTAATTTATTGTGTTAAACAATAAATTGGTGTTTTTCTTATTGAAGTTTAGAGTGTTTTATCTAAACAAACCCACTTAGAAACTAGTTGCAATAACTAGTTCAGGGGAAAAACGTTACATTTGTTGTCAGAAGTGGGATAAAAACTCTAAACAGGTAACAGTTTAGTATCAGATTGTATATGCCCATAATTGTCAGAAGTCAAACGCGGAAAATGGGGGAACTGATGACATTTTGGAAGGGCGAAATAAAAGAAATAAAAGACAAAGTGGAAAGGGGCCAGGACGTAATGAAAGAAATGGTAGACGAAATGAAAAGGGGCTGGGATGAAATAATAAACGAAATGAAGAAGAGCCGAGAGGAATTGAAAAGGGGCTGGGATGAAATGAGAGAAGAAATAAAAAGGGAGAAAAATGAGATCCAAGAAGAAATGGTAGAAAGTTTAGTAGCACTAGCGAATGATGGGAAAGGCAGTGAGACTGAGGGTGAAAGAGAAGTCGAAAGAGAAGGACCTAAGAGAGAAGCTGAGCGTGAAGGTGCGGAAAGTGAAAGTAAAAATTTATTGGTGGAAACTGAAAGCGAAGCGATCAGAGTAACCAAGAACCTGTACAACATGGTTCATCTAATACCCCGCCTTCTACTATGCTCGGAAAAGATGAAAGTGGTGAATCAAGTCAGCATGAAGAAAGTGATGGAGAAAGCGAAGGATTTGATCACGAAGAAATGGTGCTTGGAGATGAACAGTTAGAAAGACGCTCGGGACAAAGTGGTCAAGACCAAGGGAGTAATCTTGCTCCTCAGTCAATGCAATGGGCTTTTAGAAGTAGAGATACCGGTTCAAGATTTTCAGGTGGTTTCAGAGTAGCCTCTGGCAATTCATTTGAGGAAGATCATTTACTCCTTCTGGCCAGTTGTTAGCTAACGCAACATCAGCTAACTCAAGTGGAGGCAGCAGTAGTGGATTATCTAGTGGCTATACTACTAATGGAACAAATAGCTATATTCAATAGGCTGGACCACTCAATGATCTTACTAGGCAGTAAGAGAAAGTAAAAATTACTGCTATAATTAAGCGGCACAAAATTGATAAAGTAACATTTATACTCGCGATCATTGTCCACATAGTATGTAAACAGTGCCTTTTCGTATTATAAATTTATTATTAGCTAATAGAGGTTTAGATATAGTCACTTCTATGGAGCCATGCATTTTGAGAAATAAAAGTAGAGCTTGCCTTTTAATTTGTAATTCTTTTAAAAATGTTTCATAATTATTTTGCTGCGATTTGTGTAAGAACTGACATCTAACATCTTTTTTTTGTAGGAATCAAATATAATATTTTTCTTTAAGTAAGTTTTTACTTGATGGAAGGAGTTGGCCGAACCACTTCTTTAGGTGATCTTGGCGTCACTGCAGATAACGCAACAAGTGTCTTGGACAACCCCAAATCACACATATCACATGCACGGAGGGATAGTAAAGGTGAAGGTTAGGTACACAGAGGTAAACTCCAGCTATGTATAACACACTCACTTCTTAAGCAATTCCAGATTCTTATTTTTGGGGAACCTACGACACTGTACAAAATGTACAAACAAGACATGCAAATGGGATCTCCAGATCGCAGTGATTAGTTTACCCCCTATCCCGCAAGGGGTATCTGTTGCATGCAGTTACTTGGGAAGGACCCCAGGGGTTACCACAGCTCAGTACTCCATGCACTTCGTCAGAATAGTACACAATACACTTAAACTACATACACTCTACCCTTTACAGACAAGGAAAAACATAGTACACAAACTAGGGTCTCCGTCCCTAGTTATTTGGCGCAAGCCAAGAGAGAAGGACGGGAATAGTGGTAACGCGCTGGACTAGCAGTGCGGAGGCCCCGGCTTCGAATCCAGCCGTGCTGCCCTTAGATTTTCCCTTCCTCGGTGCCTCTACAACTCACTGTCCAGTGATACGCAGTGTTGTTGTAATGTGATAGCAAGAAGAAAAAGATATAATTTTTAAATTATAAATCTAAACATTATAACTAGTGGTTCCAGCCAGCCGCTATCTTCAGGTCAAGAACCGCGGCAAACAAAAACCCTTTCAAACAAGGGTCAACACACGATTAAAGGAACGCCGCAAAGAAACGCCGCTAAAACCCTTTCAAACAGGGGTCATTATATGGCCAGTGTACAGAAGCCACCTGGCCGGTATCCCCTTTATACAAGGGTCAACGAACCCTCAAAAGGCTACCTGGCTACCATCTGTCACCACCCTGGTCACTGACCTAACTCACCCTAGTCACCGACCTAACTAAGGTCAACATACAGCAAGAGATGTCTTAGTATGGCAAGTACTTACACACCTGTCAATGTGTGAGTGATACCAATATAAACGTCGCTCCACTGGAAGAGGGGATCAGTATTATATCAGTATTATACCAGTCTACATCAGTTATACATCAATACTATATCAGATATACATCAGTATCACATCGCGAGCGCGTCCCTATTCAAGGTTTAAACATATAATTATTATTATTCATAATCATTTACAGTTGTGCATCTTAGTTACTATTTCAATCATTTTAAATTAATTGTAGTTATTATTTCAAACACTTTAAATTATTGTTAAAATATAGTCTATTTTTGTAAATTCAGTAGTTCGTATTTAGAGTAACAATTCTCTAACTAACATCCGCCTATTCTTCACTTCAAGAACCGCGGCAAACAAATGGGATTCAAGACATCTGATTCCAATACATTGTCTACAGCTAGAGAACATTGCTCGGAGACTGGCAGTGCACAATAGATCTTTCTGGTCGCAATGAAATCTTCCCTTGCAACAATCTAGTTTATCCCCCCTATTTTAAAACTAAAGTAATTCATATTATTATCAGAGATTATTATCATATTATTATGTAACAGAAAGTATCTAAGCTCAAAAATAAAGAAATTATTTTACAATTATCTTGAGTTTTAACTAATTAATTTCCAATATTATTTCCACTATTAAATCCAGAAGAATGTAATTCTTGAAAATGTAATGTAGCATTTCAAGAAAAAGTTATATTTTGATACTTATCTTGTTGATAATTTCTTTAAGTTTTAATATACTAATTTTTTATGGTTTAAATAATAACTTTTTTGACCTTGTAAGAAAGTGTGCGGCAGAACAATTCGGCAAAGGTTGACCAAAGAGCTCTGCAAGAGGGCCTCAATAATAGCAATGCCCATTGGCTGTTTCATTGGTACATAAACCAAAATAAATAATTCACTATAAATTGAAATATATGTTTACTCATGTTTATTAATCAAGTTTACTTAGAACAAATTATTATTTACATAGTATAAAACGTTGGCAGCAACTATGGTAATGAATCGAACTTTTACGTAATAGTGCTCGCAACTGTTAAAAATGAAACATGAGAATTTCATTCGATCAGAATTTTGCATAGGGTATAATTTTTTGCAAATTCAATTGGAAAACTTTTCGCTTCAGTAATAATAATTAGGAGAAAAGGAAAAAGTACGTTAGCAAAATGAAGAAATAATCTTATTTTCTGGCAGGACATACAAAGCAAATTTATATTAGCAATTTCATCGGAGATAGATTATATAGGCTAAATTTTAATTCACGAACACAATACATATTTTGTATCATTGACCGTGGGGAGGGGCCAAGCCTACGTTATTCAAAGCCTCTCTGGACACCATATGGCTACACCAAAGTTCTGAGCCTGTTCAATGCATTGCCGACCTTCGGGCAGGAGTCTCTCTCGTTATAGACAACATTGCTCTTCAACGATCAGTGGAGCTCTGGAGGCTTCTAAGATGAGAAAATCTAAGAAGGCTCTAGATTCGATCCTGGGACCTCCGCGTTAGTAGTCCAATACCCTACCACTGAACTAATGTGGTCCCTCATAGGACATAAGTTATGAGAATAAAGTATTTAAAATAAAATAAGTTTATTTATTAAAATAAGTTTGTTGTGGTGGTTGGTTCCGCAGAGCTGGAAAGCATCAGAGACATTTTCCGTGGTAGCCTGCTTCATTTTGTGGTCATCGACCGGTTTCGGGCGTTCGCCCATCTTCAGGATGTGTTTTTCAGACAGTGTGCCAACACAGACTCGTATAGAGTAACTTAGTTTCACACTAACTCTTAGGAGTGTCTAGGAGTTAGTGTGAAACTAAGTTACTCTATACGAGTCTGTGTTGGCACACTGTCTGAAAAACGCATCCTGAAGATGGGCGAACGCCCGAAACCGGTCGATGACCACAAAATGAAGCAGGCTACCACGGAAAATGTCTCTGATAAAATAAGTTTAATAAGTAAATTAACTTTTTTTTTATTTTGTAACTTTAGAACTTTAGCTACATGCGCGGACAATACCAATGTTAGTTTGTGAGCCATTAATAAAAGCAACACTGCCTTATAGACATCAATTAACAATTTATCAAACTGGTTCCAAAAATGGAGAGTGTAATTAAATCCAACCAAAAAAGGAAGCAAAAATCTTCGTTCTTAGAAGATTCCGGATTGAAGACCTTCATATATTCCAAATTAACAATCACGAAATACAGCTGTAAACAGAAAGACCAAGTGCGCTATCTCGGCGTAATCCTTGAAACAAGAGCCCCTGGAGACTACTCATCAACACTTTACTACAACAAGCAAACACCCAAGGGAAACAACCCACTTATTAGCTAGCGGAAGCACCCCACTCAAACATTTCTGTACCGAACTTCTCTACAAGACACCACTCAGATACTTCTGACATATGCCTGCCCAGTTTAGATAACAGCTAACAACACACTGACTGAAACTATTAAAGACTTTTCAAAATAAAGTATTAAGAATTACATTAAACGGCCCTTGGTTTACCAGGAACCCACAAATATATAAATAACTCGACATTTCAGATATCCTTAGGCATATGGCAAAACTAACAGACAACGTCTTCAGCAGCACACTATCACATAGGCAAGCCTACAACTTCTAGAAGATTGAAACCCAGACTATATAAGATTTTTAATTTGTATTCATTTATATTTTAATATCTATGTGTATATGAACCTTAGCTGGTCCATAATTTAATGTGTATATAAATAAATAATTTTCTTTTACAGCTGATTTGTTGGCTCGAATTTTCGAAATTTATTTTTCATCGAAAATACAAGGTTTGAAGGAAGGAAATAGAAATGTTTTAATAGAATTTTGTGTGAGACTCGGGGAGGAGGAAAAAATCAGTAATAATAGACATTATCCGGAAACCGACACAGAGGCTATGGTCAGAGTTTGTCAAAACGGAAGTGGATCTTTTCTGAAAGTTCTTCTTTTTTTTTAAATTCAGTTTTACGCAATAATGCCTCTACAATTATTTTTAAACTTGGCTTTCAAACTATGCAAATTTAGTAGTAACTTTTTATTTGAAGCATTTTTTCATGAAACTTGATTTTTGAGATTGACAGTCTGTGTGACTTTAGGCTTTTAAAGTGCTATATCAATATAATTACTCATTATCACTAGGAGTTTAATAAAATATAACATTAAACCCGATTTTCTCGTAAAGATACTATAAAATTATAATATTAATTACATTATTAATAATTTTATTACACAATGAATTGTTAAAATAAAATTAATTACACATATTATAAACAAATAGATTATATCTCTTTTATTTCAAATATTTTTCCGGAGGGGAATTGATATTTGGGTTTTTCTGGGGGAACGACCAAGTCAGACGACATTCCCTCCAATCTGCTGTTTCAGTAAGATGTACTGTTCTACCATCTACATAGTATTAACAGCGCTAGTTATTATAAATTTAATATAAATTGGGCTTTGAAGAAAATCTATCAATTTAAATTTTGAGAATTGTATTAAGAAAATGTCATGCCAAGTTTAGTTGCTCAACAAAAGTAGAATAAGATTTGAATAAGTTTTACTTCACACATTTCGATGGACCGTTTCAGTTTTAAAATGGCGTCGAATGCAGTTGTGGGTGAATGTGTACAGACGGTTACAGTTTTGTTAATAGAAGAACTGAAACAAATTTTATGTAATATGAACAAAACTCGTAATAATAGTCATTTTTGGGTGAGGCAGTGGATTTTAAGAAGAAATAGATTGGAAGCGTCACAAACCTTGCTGAAGGAGCTTACCATTAGAGGTTAAAGAAGGATATGGAAATTGTTTAAGAATGCTTGAAGAAAAATTTGACGAACTGTTGTCGAAGGTTCAGAATTGCCTACAAAAAACAAAAACAAGATAGTGATGCAACAAGCAATTCCACCGAAATTAAAGCTGCAAGTAATTTTAAGACATTTAGCTACGGGAGATTCATTTTTAACGCTTGCTTCCATATACCGAATACCTAAAAACAGCGAGTGTATCAACTGTACTTGCTCTGTGCAAATCTATGTTATTACACTGTTTGACAAAACCATCCTGATGATGGGCGAACGCCCGAAACCAGTCGATAACCATAAAAAGAAGCAGGCTATCACGGAAAATGTCTCTGATATCTAAAAAATACCATTTCAAATTTTTTGGGATTATTATTGGTAATTTTCAATAATATCTTTTATATAAAAAATCAAACACAAGCACATGTGCCGCGGCCTATTGCAAGCGTACCAGGTAGTCGGCAAAAGTTGACTCCCTAGTTCACACGTTTCAGGACAAGTTTCAACTTGAAAGCAATTCATGATGGCTCATCACTTGAACGACAAAAATTTGATCAACTACAAAGTCGATCAAGTCGATTGGAAGAAAGGTTCTCACTAGAATAAGGCGCCTTTTAGGCGAGTCATCTTTAGTTGAACGATTTTAGTTGATCAACAAAGTTGAATGCGACTTGAATCAGTTTTGGTTGATACGTTTCAATGAAATCGGTCAAACCGTTTAAATAACGACCCGGAGCACTCTATGAGTTGAAAGCAAAGTGAGAGGCCAATTGGGCGATCCGGAGGTTCACACTTGTCAATACTTGAAAGATGGCGGGTTCTGAAAGTTGCACGATAAAGTTTGACTCGGTCAAACTTTTGTTGATCCACTAAAAAGTGGATCAACTTTATTGAAAGAAAAGGTTCTCACTAGGTTTTTCATTCAGCTTCTGTTGATCAACTAAAATCGGTCAGATAAACTTGACTCGTGAGAACGCCCCTTTAGGAGCAATAACGATTTTCTACAGTTGGTATTGAAAAACTGAATTTAGTAGAAAAGTCAGGTTAAATCATCTAAACTCTCTTTATAAAAGTGGATGTAAAAGTACAAAAGAAAATTGAAAATTATTCCGTATCATAGTTTGAAAAGTTATCACAATAAAGGTAAAAATAATGTAACCTGAAAATAAGGAAAAATAATAAATGAATTTATATATTAAACTTCTAAGAGAAAAGATATTTTCTTTATATAAAGTTTTGGAGGGGAACTGGTAGAAAGAACCACTTTTCCTGTTTAACGTTCAAAGTAGATATTACTTTCTGGAAACTACTTTAGAGGGAGTATTGTAATCGTGTCAAAATTTTTGAAATCGAATTTTTACCAGAAATACACGTTTTATTTTTTCGTAAAAAACAGATTAAATAAGCAAAACATTAAAAAAAAAAAAAAAAACTGGTGTGTGAAACACTCACACAACTTTCTCTTACTCCTTTTCTCAAAATTATAATTGACAAATTTTTTAGTTTGTGTACCAAATTTAACTAAATTCGTCGAAAACTGTTCAGTAAAAGAGCACTTCCGGTTTACTAAATTTCTTAAAACTCGGAATTTTGACCATCTATTTATTTCTAATTAATTCTGTTTTGATGATACACTTGTATAATCAACTGTGATAGCACTTTAGAGAAAAACATAACCCCACCCCTCCCCTAAAAGTGCCCTTAAATGAATTTTCCCAGAGAAATGTTTTAAATAAAAGTTGTAGATCTCTGTGTGTTTAGTTTATATAGGAAGTTTCAAGAAAATCGTCGGAGCCATTTTTGAGAAAATCGTGAAAAAGTGAATAAATCATTTAATAAAGTGGTTAAGTAAACGCACTTCCGATTATCCGATTTTTTCAAACTCGGAATTTCAACAATATATTCAATCTAATTAACACTATTTAGGTGATAGAATTGTTTGATAAACTGAAATAGCATTTTAAATGAAAACCTAATCCCACCCCTCCCCCTAAAGTACCCTTAAATGAATTTTTTCGGAGAAATGTTTCAAATAAAAGTTATAGTCTTTGTATGTGTGGTTGATGTTATAAGTTTAAAGAAAATCGTCGGAGCCATTTTTGAGAAAGTCGTAAAAAAGTAAAAAAATCTACTAGTAAAGTGGTACTTCCGGTTGAGGAATTTTGACAGATAACGTACTGTCAGATCCTAAACGGAATATCAAGTTTCAACTTTCTACGGTTTTTCGTTTTTGAGCTATGCAGTTCACATACATACATACACACATCCCCACACACAGTACACACACACCACACACACACACACACACAGACCATTTGTTAAAAACCACTTTTTTGGACTTAGAGGACCTCAAAATGGACATTTCCGGTGAAAACCCCATATCGAAAATTTGACACGATTACAATACTTCCTTTTACTAGGAGTAAGAGAAAGTAATAGGTTATATTATTTGTTTATTTCCAGCATTAGCCTTATGAAATTAATTAGGTACTTGTATTTTTAATTTATTATGATGCTTAAGATAACTTAGTTTGGTTATTTAATTCTTTGTCAATTAAATTTTTTTTTTTTTTTTTTACAAATTTTGTGTTTTGTTTTTATTAGTGGCAGTTACCTGAGAGTCCATTCTTTACTAATTCACTAATAAATAATAAAACTAATAAATTTCACAATTACATTACGTTTACAAAAAGCTTTTTAAAAATGAAGAAAAAGTAGAGTACTTACAACAGTATTCATGTTGCTTGTCGACTTGTAATAACATCATATTTGTAATCTGTCTGACCTATTTATAGAGACAATTTACGGCCTCAGGGAATTTTCTTTAGAGATCGCTAGTAGATTTCTTTAATTTTTATCCCTTCTTTTTTTTTTTTTTGTATTTTTGGCAGATCTGAAATGCATCAACCAATGGGATTGTTTCATTATTATTTTTTATTTATATAATATAATATTATCTTCTTTAATATGACACCAATATATCTAAAAGAGTCCCAATTAAAAAAAAAAAAATGTTAATAATAATAATAATAATAATAATAATAACGAATTTGTTTGTAAATAAGTAATTATGTTTGAAATTCTGCGGTTGAAAGTGGTAGCATTGAGATAAGATCCGCTAGACTATCTGCTTAAGGATATTCAACGCTTGGCTTGTCAGGCGGTGACTGGTACGATGCAAACCACGCAAACAGCTGTTATGAAGACTTTGTTGGGAATTCCAGCGCTCTTTGTGGATGTGAAAAAACTGGCAATGAAAGCTTGTTATAGAATTAAACAGGTAGGTTTTTGTCAGAAAAAGCGATATGATTCATCGTGAGATGCTTTTTACAGGTTCCTATTACAGATTTTCCTTCTGATAGATTGTGGAAGACTTTTATTTTAGATCATTCTTACAGTATCAGGTATTTGTCTGATAACAGGCCTGTTTTCAGGGCAAGGTAGGTTCAAAAAACATCTATCTGCACAAGTGGAATTATTTGATTCGGAGCCTTTGTGTAGACTGAGTCAGGAGGAGGAGGAGTAGGAGACGGCCTCTCATCTGTTGTTTGATTGCGTCGCAATCGGCAGATTGCGGTAAGAGATTTTCGGCACGTTGAGACCGGAGATCAAGAAGGACTGTTGGGGCAGGACGTGGACCTCATGAAGAGGGAAGGATTCCTCTAATACACATTAAGGGGTTGGCACAATAAGCCTCAATGGGGAGGCTGCAGTGCCTGGGTTAGAGTCTCCCCCGGTGTCATTCTATTCTATTCTATTCTACAGTATTAGGTTATCTTCTAGAAAAGATTGGTTAAGTTCGGGTCCGTTTGGTGTGATATATGATATTACAAACGGTGTTAAAAGGACGGTTCCAGAATGGATGGTAGGTCTGGAGCTGCGGTCTATTTTGAGATAGAAGATCATTTGGTATTAATTTCTTGATGAATGAACCACTGTTTCTCAGGGTGAGGTTTATGCTATTCTTGGTTGCAGTTTGGATGAGAGAACACGTAACACTAACCTAATAGGTGTTTGTATCTTGCTCGGAAAGCTAAGCTGCGTGGACGGCGATGAATTCATGTTTCTTCATTTCCAAGTTGGTGCTAGAATGTTCTGAAAGACTGGAAGGACTTTTTTCTTTTAAGGTGTGCTTCTAGTTTGGGTACTACCTTATATGGCAATTTTTGAGAATTTGTACGTGGATAGGTTTGCCAAATCAGGCGCTTCCACTCCCTTTCATTGGTCCCAAGCCTGCTGTTAGTTTGTCTTTAGGCATATATTTATCAAGTTTTCAGTCATGTATATTTTCACAACATTCATCCTTATGGATGAGCTCAGTGGGTTGTCGGCTGTCTAAGATGCTCATTTGGAGTCCAGGTAAGGACTATTAGTGAGATGTTGGTGTATCTTTCATGGACTTCTCTCAGGCAACTGGTTGGATCCCTTACTGGGAATTGTGGCTTAAGAAGATACCTGTACATAATGAGGCCCATTCCAGATTCCTTTTGTAGAATCTGTGAGACAAAGGAAGAAACATTCATCCATCTTATGACAGATTCCTTGGGTTCTTAGGATTTAGGACCTTAGATCGGAACAGAATGTCTTTGAATAAGCTTAGGCTATTTCTCTTTAAGGTTATGGACCGATTTGTGCCTCTGCGTAAAGTTCTTGTAAAGTTCTATTTCAATTTATTATATAATTATGTTATCTAAATAGAATTAAATCTGTTGACAATATTTCGACTTTCAAGAAAATGAGTAAACCGGAAGTGCGTTTTTTACTGAACAGTTTTCGAATTTCATTAAATCTGCTTCACTAATTGTGAAGCAATATAAACATTACTGGTGTTTTGAAACTTTTTTCTGAGAAATTCATTTAAATAAATATGGGACGCGATGGTTTTGCTTTCATAAAAAAAAAGTCATTTAATTAATTGAAGACAAACATTTAATAAAATATAAATATGGAGAAAATTTGTCAATTACAATTTTCTAAATTACAGTAAGAGAAAGTCGTGTGAGTGTTTCACACCAGATTTTTTTTGTTTATTAAAAATTTTTGTGAAAAATATTTAAAACATTTTTGGCAGAAATGAAACTTCATTCTGCTATAACTTTTATATATTTACAACTTTAGTAAGCATTAAAACTAAAAAAAACTCCTCTGAGAGTTACAGATTTTATAGGAAATAAATTTCATATTGTTTCCGGTCACTTTATTTCACCGGAAAATGTTTGCTTTTTTTATATTTAATAAAAAAAAAAAAAAATAGACAGAATGACAAGGTCTCAAAGGAATTACTGCCACTATCCTAATATTATTTCCGTAGATTCAGAATGGAAGTCACCCTCACTAGGGACAAATACAATTTAGTTTCTACTGTTCGCATTCCACTATGGTTAGTTATTTTCAGATTTTCATAGACATATTTTTTATTTATTGCTAGTTTTTATTTTATTTTATTTTTTGACTTATTTCTTTTTGTAGATGCTCAGGTAATAAATATTCTGTGTATAAAATAAATAATATAATGTTCCGATTTTTTATTCCTCCCCATATTTGGAAATTTATTCTGTAGATTTTATAGCCAGTTATATAATTCTCGTGTTTCACCAAATTCCGATTTCAAAAAAGAAGTTTTATAGTTATTAGATTTAATTATCATTAGTATTGCTCTAGGTAATCACATTATTGAATGAGATTATTCCTTTTTTATTTTTCTTCGGTTTCGAATCCAAAGGGCTCACGTTAGATTTCTTCTTCCTAGGAGCCTCTACAGCTCACAGTGTTGTTTGTAATTTTGAGAACAGAAGGAAGGGAATAGCTAAGTGGATAGCGTACTGGATTCCCTCGCGGAGGACCCGGGACGGAGTCCAGCTGTGCTACCCTTAGATTTTTTTCTTCCTAGGAACCTTAGGAACCTCTACAGACAACACTGTCCGATAATGGACAGTGTTGTCAGTAACGAGAGAACACTATCCGGAGGGCAGCAGTGCACTGAGAGAACTCCTGACTTTTGATGTTGATGCGCCTTAATTAAAGAAAAATCTGGTGTGAAACACACACACACGATTTTCTCTTACCGCAATTTACATAATTTTGATTTATTTTAAGGGTATTACTCAATTATAAATTTCAAACATAATTGAAAATTTAGAGGATGGGATTAGGTCAGTGGTAGCGAGTTGGACTCCCACGTGGAGGTCTCGGTTTCGAGTCCACTACTACTACCCTTGGATACTTTTCTTCCTTGGAGCTTCTACAGCTCACAGTTCGGTAATGGACATGCTGCTTGTGAGGGATTGGGAGAAGGTGGAACTATTCCTCTAGGCGCCCCTGCAGGTCCGGGGATTAGAATAGGCCTGCTCCCGTCCAGGATGTCGTAAGAGGCGACTTAAGGACTACGCAGGGACGGCTGGTGACAGTCGTATGGGTTTAGCGCACCCATGGAACCCGAGCTCAATACCACACATACGCACACATATACACCACACATCACACAAATATACACCACACATGCACACAACCACAATGTACACATACCGCACATATACGCACATGACATTTACAGATCCCCCAAATCCCGGTGCCAGGTTCCGAGCCGGGAGGTTTGTGGGCGGGGATATCAGCCCATTGATCGGCCCCACTGAACACCGGGTTGAACTCAGTGTGTAAGCAGGCCCTCCGTCCGGTAAGGGCGCACTGTCGGAGGGTGATGTTTAGATCGTCCCGTAGCATGGGAACCAAATGTTGGAACCTATAAACCGAAATTCAGCAGGCACTAGTGAAAAGAATGGAGAGAAATCTTCATAGAAAAAATATAGTAAAAGTAAGGTTTTGGACCCGAAATTACATTTTTCGGGAGTTAAGACAGGACAGCAGTTTTTAATAATGTCCTGCCTAGATGAAGGCAAAAATTTTGAACCATTTTGGCCATACAAAGTATTTAGTTTTTTGAAGAAAGTTTGTCCGGGAACCAAAACTAAAAAGTTAAGGAACGGTTCACTGTTAATCGAAACCAGTGCTACTAATGAACATACGAAAGGACTACTAGCCTTGGATAAATACGAAGGTCTAAATGTCAAAGTTGAGGTCCACAAAAGTCTAAACTATTCCAACGGTGTGGTCTCTAGTTACGATTTATTACACTGCCCGGAGGAGGAGATTTTGAACGAGTCTAGGGAGCAAGGAGTAGTTGAAGTTAAACGCTTATATAAGAAGCAATTCGGAGAGACTAAGCCTACCCCGGCACTTATATTTACATTCGTGGGAGCTCAGCCTCCAGAAAAAATTACAGCAGGTTTCGTATCACTGCCAGTCAGGCATTACATTCCTAACCCTTTGAGGTGTTACAAATGCTGGTCATTGGGTCACATCGCGAACAACTGCACGGTTGGTGATCGTTGCAAGCTTTGCTCAGCGCCTATCCACCAAAATGAGTGCACTACCTCACCAATATGTATAAATTGTAAGGGTCCCCATTCCTCATTATCCGCGGATTGCACTGTATTCAAAAAAGAAAAAAGGATTCAGGAAATCAAGGTAAAGGAATGCATTAGCTATAAAGAAGCCTTAAAAAAGGTGAATACCGAAACTGCTAAGCCGGTTACATATGCGGAGTGTGTTTCCCAAACTACTGCCGAAAAGAAAAATTTGGAAGAACTTGTAACCAGGCTTACAGCAGTTGTGGAAACTCTTACCGAAAGTATGGAAGGGCTTGAAAGCAAATAAGAGAAAGTGTTTGAAACATTGGGAAATCAAGGAAAAGTGGATAAACCTGATGTTTTTCCGCAAAAGGTAGACAAACCTGATCTACCTCAGCAACAGATGGAAGTGGCCATGGTGGAACCTGTGAAAGATGCCAGAAAGAGACCTAAAACCCCTAGTTCGCCAAAGTCCAACGTTAATTCTATTTCCTCACCTCCCAGGAAAATATCGGGTGAAGTGAAAAGAGGAACAGCACCTAAAATAGAAACCAAGAGAGAATTGAGAAGCAATGCCTCTTCAAATTCTTCCTTGGCAAGTGTTGAGAACAGAGACCTAGAAGGCATGGATTTGGAAAAACTAAAAGAAATCGTCTCGGAACTTAGAAAGAAGGGAAAAGGAAAAAAATAAAAAATAAATAACATAATTCAATTCCAAATGATTCTGCAGTGGAACTGTTGCGGTTTTTACAGAAATTTCGAAGAACTGAAACTATTGGTAAGTAGACATAATCCAAGAATTGTTTGTTTAGAAGAGACCCTTTAAAGAAAGGGATGTCCCGAAATTGACGGGATATCGAGTATTTCGTAAAGATTTCCTCTCGGGCAATCGATCCTGTGGTGGGCGTTGCCATCTTTGTGAGAAATGATGTGTATTTTGAAAACGTTATCAGTTTTCCTGGTGATATCCAGATGATTGGAGTAACAGTACACATTCCTACAAAGATAACTATTTGCAATCTCTATTTACCCCCCGCGACCAACGTTTCTAAAGGAGAACTATGTAGGTTAATACGTGCGTTACCTTCGCCTTTTATCATATTAGGTGATTTCAATGCTCATCATCCCTTGTGGGGATCTACCCATGTGAGTCCGCGCGGGAGAATAGTTGAAGATATTCTGATCCCAAATAATATTGCCTTAATTAATAAGCAAGAAAACACACATTTCAACAGTAGTAACGGCACACTCTCCGCTATTGATCTGGCGCTCTGTTCGCCCTCATTGCTGCCGTTTCTTGATTGGTCTGTTCACAGGGATTTGTGCGGAAGTGATCATTACCCAATTGTGATCGATTGTGAACTTCAAAGGGCAGAGCAAACTATAGCGCCTAGATGGTCACTGAAACGAGCGGAGTGGGATAAATTTTCTTCTCTCGCAAATTTTAATGACCAAGAATTTCAAAATATTGATGAAGAGACAGAATATATCACGGACGTACTAAACAACGCAGCAGAGGCTTCAGTGCCTAAAACTAGTACAATCTTGAGGAAGAACCCCGCACCGTGGTGGAATAATGACTGCAGAATCGCGATTAAAAAAAGAAAAAAAGCTCTAAGACTTTTCTATAACCAACCTTCGGATGAGAATCTCAGTAGGAATAAAGTATTGAGATTCAGAGCGAGAATGATAATAAAAGAGAGCAGAAGGGAGTCCTGGAGACAATTTGTTTCAAGCATCACACAATCAACGCCATCAAAAGAGATTTGGAAAAAAATAAAGTCTATTATTGGCGTGAGGCCTGATACCCAGATACCTGGGTTAAATATTAATGGTACCGTCAAAACGGACGACATTGATAAAGCAGAGCTTTTCGCCAGACTCTCTCGAACAGAAAGATATTCTCAAGTATTCCTTTCGATCAAACTGGAAGAGGAGATTAATGCCATTGACTTCTCCGAAGGAGGCTGTAGTCATAGTTATAATAATCGTTTTAAAATGTGGGAGCTCGAAAGGGCTTTATCTAAATCCAAAGATACTTCCCTAGGTGCTGATAAAATACATTATCAATTTCTAAAGCACCTAACAGTACAAAATAAAAAATATTTACTTAGATTTTATAACAAAATTTGGATCTACAAACACTTCCCAAAGACTTGGAATCTAGCAATAACGATACCCATTCTAAAGGAAGGAAAAGAGAAATCAAATCCCGAATCGTATCGCCCAATTACTTTAACCAGTTGCTTGTGTAAGACGCTTGAAAGAATGATAAGCAAACGGTTGATATGGTACCTAGAATCGAAGGAATTGTTAAGTAAATACCAAGCAGGATTCAGGAGTAACCATGGTACAATGGATCCCTTGGTTATCCTCGAACAAGCCATCCAGAAAACGTTTTAAAAAAAGCATCATTTGATAGCAGTTTTCTTTGATGTTGAAAGGGCATTTGATATGGTTTGGAGATACGGCATTCTTAAGCAGATGCATCAGTGGAATTTAAGGGGAAATCTGCCAGAATTTGTTCAAAACTTTCTCAACTGCGAATCTTTAGAGTACGACTGAAGATTCCTATCTCCTCCTTTCATCCAAGAGAACGGTGTTCCTCAGGGAAGTGTCTTAAGTTCTATATTATTCCTCATAGGAATAAATAATGTTCTAACGTGTTTGGAAGCTTCTGCACAAGGCATGCTCTATGCAGATGACCTAGTAGTGTTTAGAAGCGCTCCAAGTTTTACAGTAGCGGAAGAAAGCCTTCAGATGGTTATCAATAACCTTGAACAATGGTCAGAAATGAGTGGCATCCGCTTCTCTCCTAGCAAGAGTAGTTGCGTACATTTTCACCGTTTCCGCAAAGCCCAGCCAACAGTAGAGCTACGATTAGGAAGTAGAACCATACCCTGCATGGGAAAAGTCAGATATCTGGGACTAATACTCGACTCAAAATTAAGTTGGCGTGCCCATCTTGAAGACCTAAAGCAAAGGTGCATCAGGAAGCTGAATGCAATTAAAGTTGTTAAAGGGACTGTCCGGGGTGCAGATCGACATAGCATGATGAATTTCTACAAAGCTTATGACTATGTTTGTATAATATATAGTTCGGCTAGAGATTCAGTACTGCGGATTATAAATCCAGTACATAATGAAGGTATCCGCATGGCGATTGGAGCCTTGAAAACCAGCCCAGTAGATAGTTTATATGCAGAAAGCGGGGAACCTCCATTTCATATTAGAAGAAATATATTAATGTGTAATTATGCGGCAAAGTTATTACCACTGAAAGAGCACGTATGCTATAAATATCTATACTCACCCGAGCTGGTAGATTCACACGCAGTGTATGCAAACACTAAACCTTTAGGCATGCGTTTCGCCAACCTTTGTTCGCAACAAAATATTGTAATCCCTCCTGCAATAAGTTCAGAGCTCCGGCATGTAGGATGCCCGAGAGCGTGTAGAACCATGGGTACTTAATATGCCTAGGGTAGATTATACTTTAAGTAAGTTTATAAAGAGTAATACCCCAGATTATGTCTATAGAAACAATTTCCTAGAAAGGGTGAATAATAAGTATAAGAACTAAAAGCAAATTTTTATAGATGGTTCAAAAACAATGAGTGATGGGGGATCTGCCTGGGTAATAGATGGAATGGCTCATGGCTGCACATTAAATAAAAGTTCCAGTGTTTTTACGGCAGAACTATTCGCCATTTACAAAGCAGTGGAACATGTGGTATCACATACCGGTAGAAATTTCGTAATCTGTTCAGATTCTAGAAACTCTCTGGATGCAATATGTAAGTTAGACAGTGATAATGTATTGATCCAGACTATCCACAGTCGTCTGCATCAATGTGCTCAAAGTTACAAAAGAATAGACTGTCTTTGGATTCCTGGGCATGTTGGGATCAAATATAATGAAGCTGCAGATAACCCGGCTAAAGATGCTGCCTCAGTGTATGATAAATATGACTTTCTACTGTCACATGACTGGAGGAATTTTTTGAGAAATGAGGTATTATCTCAATGGAAGCAAGACTGGGAATCACTTCCAATAACAAACAAGTTAAGAAATATTAAATCAGAACCTAAGAAATGGATGACAACATGTCGAGGGTCCCGTCGCGAAGAAGTTATATTGGCAAGACTAAGAATTGGCCACGCGATGTTAACCCACAGATATATCTTTAGAGGTGAGCCACTAGCGATATGTGGCACTTGCAATGTAGTATTAACCGTCCAGCATTTTCTTCTGGAGTGTCCAAAATATACCTCAGCCAGGGAAAATATAAACATTGCCAATAACATGAAAGAAATACTGAAGATAATGAAGACAGTATAGGGAAAACATTACAATACCTTAAAGATATAAATTTATTTGATTTAATATGATACTATACTACGGTAGGTAGGCAGATTTAGGTTTTTTAAGTAAATAGTAGGATCAAAGATGTAGGTATAGGCTGTGAGAACGTGAGTTTATGAATGTAGTGTATGAATGTGGCGGGTGTCAATCCCGGGGCAGGGGTGGCAAATTTGAAGTCTTCCTTGTCCGGGGAAGTCTTCCTCGCTTTTCTTGGGAGCCACTGTTTTTCGGTGGGTTGGGTCTGTGTCGGGATTGGCAACCCGGCATGCGTGTGAATAATCGTGTGAATGTGCTGTAAATAGATTTTATTTTAGTTTTAGGTTAAGTATTTGATGTGATGGAGGAATATCGAGTACTCCATCACAATATTTTAATTGTGCGCAAGAGAAGTATGCTTGTATTTATTGGATTGGTATGACCGTATTTATTGGGATGCATGTATTTATTAGGATGAACGTTTTTTTAACTTGAGTGTATCTATTGAGCTGCTTGTATTTATTGGAGTGAATGTCTAATACGTATGAGTGTATTTATTGGGATGTCTTAGTGAGTTGAAACTATTGATACGAATGTGTAGTTTGATTTTAATTTAGGTTGAGGTAATCAAGAGTTTCCAGGATAGTTCGGTACCGTCCTTCTTAAATTTATATAGTACTTAGATAGCATAGATATATAGGGCGCAATTTAGTTATGACTAGGGCAATGTATTGATACGTATAGCCAGTATAGTGTCAATTAAAGATAAATATCAGGTGCGAATGACCTTAGATGTTTTGCACCTTAAAAAAAAAAATTAAAAAAAAAATATTCCTCTAGGGCAAACCAACCAACTCCCGCTCACCAGAAAACATTGGGAAAATCTACCATTTTCCCTGCTAACTACGACCACCACGAGGCCATTCTCAGCTCGTGAGCACAGAGCAAGCTCTGCCGGGCTGACTCACGATCCCGTGGTACCATTATGTAGAGAGAACAAGTCTCCTACTTAACGGCCTAGAATGGTCACTAGCCCGGACCTTGGACAGGCAAGCCTGTCCATAGTCCTACGGTTTTGCAGCACTCTCCTGACAAGGCAGTGCACTGAGAAGTCCCCGCCGCCAATGACCATAAATGTTGATGCGCCAAAAAAAAAAAAAAGAAGACAATGTACACATGACAATATATGTTGAATATGTGGATGGGTTCGCCATGCTGGTTAATATCTGGTATTTTATCCATCATAGCATGCATGTTTCTCTTATTCCAGACCGGTTTCGGATATTCATCCATCGTCAGAGTAAATTTACTTAAGTTTTCTGTTTAAATGATGAAATCTGTGAGGATACAGTTTCCAAATATAATGGGATTGTGAAAGTGATTAAATGGGTTGTATAGATAAATAAACTAGAAGTATGGGTGAACACTGTATAATAGAAGAATAGCACAAACTGCCTGGACTTTACACTAAAATATATAAAATGGTAGTGAGAGATAAAGAGAAAGGTTGATGACGCGTTGTGACTGCTATATGAACTCTGCTGCAAGACTGTCGGTAGACTCCCTCCTTCGGCTGACAAAGTTGAATTTAAACAGTTTCACCCACTCTAGTCTGGCCTAAACTAGCGAGTGAGACTGTCTGTCTCTCTCTGCTTTGGATCCCTCTCTTCGGATCCTATTACACAAACGAGAAAATAGTTTTGAAGACCAAATATATTGTTGACTTTGTGGTTGGGTTTGCAAAACTGTAAAACATCTGGGATTTTATCCGCCTCAGTATGCTTATTTTGGTTGCATCTGGCCGGTTTCGGTTTCTCATTCATCGTCAGTATAAGGCTTTCCAAATTCGAAGTCAATTTTACTTGTATCTGTGACGTAACAAATTGGTTGATTTATATAATCAACGGGCGTTTATCATAACCTCTGACGACCATGCTACGACGGAAAAAAATTCAGACCGAAGTTATGACACTATCTCTAGGAGACCAGCCGTTGCCGAGTCAGCAGAAGCTGACAGTATATATATACCCCTACTTGCCAACAGCAGTCAGTCGTCCACAGTCCATAGTTGAGTGCAGTTGCTTACCGTTGCTTACAGCTCTTAGTTTACAGTTGCTAGCCAGTACTCTAATACTATTTAATCCTTTATTATTTCATAATTGTATTGTATTATAAAATAAACGTTTTTAAAAAGACTTTTACCGGTTCTTACTCCATAACTCCGATTATATTGCTTTGTAATTTTACGAAAAAAAAAGCTTTCTAAAAGGACAGTAATTCTCAGATATTTTTGTTACGTAAGAGTTGTCACTTTCTCATGTAAAAAAACAAACAAAACAAAACTTTTTTGTTTGTTTAAATATTCGGATCATAATTTATTAACTAAACTAATAAATGTACTAAATTAAATGTTCATTTATTGACTCACTCATTGCTCAAAACGTACTAACTCACTTTCCTTCTTATAATTTATATGAAGAAAATGAATATTACTTACTTTATAATACAGATATTTATAATTGAAGTTAGATAAGTTTAGGTAGAAATTTGATATACTGCGATTTAAAACTTATACCATGGCTATCTTGAGCGCCACTGTTTGTGTATAGATTTAGACTTTACACCACTGCAGACCATTTGTATAATTTGTAAATGTTAGGTGGAGTTAGTGTATGAATTGTTCGTATTTCCATGCTGAGAAAGTGGAGAGTAGCTAGTCCACACTTCCCCTCATGAGGGATAAATGAAGTAATTACCTGTGTGAAACAACATACTGATTAAATTACATTTTTGTATTTGACGTGACCAAATTATTTTATACATAGTATATTATAGAGGTCATGGCTGTCAAATACACTGATGTAAAAGTTTCAATAAAATATTTAGAGAAAAATAAGATTCCATGTTTTCAAAACTGTCTACATTTCATGGCTATTCTATAATTATTTCTACTTCGTAATATAGCATAATATTAAAGAATAATTACTTATAAATATAATATAAAATTTTACTATTATGAATAAAATACAGATCCCATTAAGTTCCTTTAGTGATTCTTAGATATCGCACAGGAGGAGAAGTAAACTAGGCAGTCTCCTGAGATCTTGGCTTTCATACTAACCTCACAAAGACATATTGCACATTGCACATTGAAATATTTCCTTACAATAGAGTAGCGTTGGAACAGATATTAAACTAATGGGATTTAACGAAACTCGCAAAACCTTAATAAAACAACTAATTTACCAACAAACTCCTGAGAGTGCATGTGTATATTGTTTCTCTCTTAAAGCAAACATACAGGACATAAATTCTGATTAACTAGATTAGCTATCCTGGAAGTTACAGATCTCAGTGATTTATTCTTTCGACCCATTTCTCCTCCATACAAAACTTGTAATTTATACAAACAATAATCTCACATTTTCTAATGAGAAATAAGAATATTGAAGATATAGATGAAAATGAACATGATATAATTTTTTACCCTATCTCTATGGTTTCATTCATTAACGCTTTTGACAAGAACTGATTTTTGTTTCACTTTCAGAATGTCTTTATTATAATTAAATCGATAATGACACCAACTTTCTAGGAAAACATCACAGAATTTTACCATAATTACCTGCTTCATTTTGTAGTCAAAACAGAAGAAGAAAAATAAAATTGTTTCGATCAACAATCTGTGCGAGAAAGTGTTTAAATTGATTTTGGCAAGGCATTCTGAAGATATGATTCGACTCTGAAATCGGTCGACGATGAAGAAGCAGACTATCATGAAAAAATCTGGAATATTTGGTGATTTACTAAAAAATGAAGGCATTGACAATCCTATTTCGCTTAAATGATGATTTAATATGATATATACCATTCAATAGAAAACTTTTTTGTCGTATTCAGGGGACATAAAACATACATTTCCGGTGGAAACGATCGCATAGTTCCGTTTGTTAGGAGTATGAGAAAGTAAAAATTGCAATACCCTTAGGTACTACCACCTCATGACATGAAGGTGTCAGGTAAAATCCACCAATTTGACGTGCGACTTTACTAAATTTTTTTATTTGATTTTTTCATGAGTTGTTCAAAAAAGGTTCTAACGGTTTTCTTTAAAATTCGTATACTATCATACACATAAATACCTGTCAGTTTATTTGAAACATTTGCCCGGGCAAATTGATTTTTTAGAGAGTTGTGAGGGAACAGTAACAGGTTACTATAGCTGTAAATCAGTATAAAGTGGGAGCCGGCGTGTACAAGGCACATCCGAGATGTGCAATTATTACCTGCAGCGCCGAAATAAGAAAACGAGGAGTGCATAACTCCAGAATCGTCATTTAGCCAGGCTGCCCTGCGGGCAATGACTCGTGGGAGATCAGCTCAAGGCTGATGTGGGATTGCCTACTCAGGGAAATTAGTAGTCGTAATAAGGTTTTCCTGGTATGGGTATCCGGGCATTCGGGTCACAGAGGCAATGAGACGGCAGTTCGCCTAGTCCGGGAAGGTCTCATTGGAAACTCTTATCTGACCTGAACCGTTCTGCGGCATCGCAAGATGCCTCAGGAGTGCATCAGGAGAATGGTGTGCTAGAACCCCAGTCCAAGGGCAGACGAAAACGTACATTCATAACTCCTCGTCCAGGCTATCTGCAGAATTACTCCAACTAGTCCCCGGAGGGGGGGGGAGGATAGCAGTTGGCGTCCTCACTGGCCATTCTAGACTTAATAAGCACAGCACCGCATGGGCCTGGCAAGGATAGTCTATATAGGTTTTGTCAGGAAGAAGAGGAAACACTGCACGTTTTGTGACAGTTCGAGGGGCTCGTATGGCTGAGGTTTCGCCTCTTTGAAGCGGGGAAGCTAACGGTTGCAAGCCTCAGCCACTGGCCTCTCTCGGGTCTATTAAGTCTATTAAGGCAGATAGGGCTCGACAGTTGCTCTGATGGCAGGTGTTCTTCACCGATCACCTAGGAGCCCCCCCAGACCCAAAAGCCCAAGTAAAGGATAGGGGTGGAGAGGGATCTCCAACTTAGGGGGTGCCACAATAGACCTATGGAGGTCGTAGTGGCGCAGGCTGAAGCGCTAATCCCCCCATAGAATCTATCTAATCTAAGCCTTAGCCAGGGGCCTCTCTCGGGACTATTTAATAAGGCAGATAGGACTCGAGAGCGTGCTCTGATGGGAGGTGCTCTTAACCGACCATCTACGATCCTCCCCCGACTCCAAAGTTGAAATAAAGAGCAGGACCGGGGAGGGGACTCCAATATATGGGGTGCCACAATAGACCCTTTGGGGTCGCGGTGGCGTAGGCTGAAGAGGTAACCCCCCATAATCTAAATCAGTACAATTTGTGGTTTTACTGTATGATAATATTAATATACATCAATAACATTGGCTAGAATTCAAAATTTGAAGGAAATCGTTAGACCGAAAGTGCGATTTTACAGACTAGGTTTTTGATCTTTTTGGAATTCGCTCAAAAATGGCTATAACCATATTTCATATCAATCTATCACTTTTATTTCTAATATTTTACTGAAAAAATTGTTTTCTGATAGTACTGAGGAGTCTGAGAGGTTAAAATTCAAATTTGTTTGTTTAATATTGTTGGCCTCTCTGTAATCGTTCTCTACCCTGATTGGTAGGTTGGCACTTGTCCTCCACCACCTGTGTATTTATGTTAGTGTATACGAGTAAAATTTGAAATTTAAACAAACAATGTCATTTCATATATAACTGCGTTAAGAAGAATAAAAGAAAGTCGCCCGAGTGTTTCATACCACATATATTTCGTACTTGTTTACTAGAAACAAACAATTGAATTCCAAATATGGAATTTGTGATGTGATGGCAAGAAGAAGAAAGAAGATATAATTTTTAAATAAATCTAAAAATTATAACTAGTGGTTGGAATTTGGAAAAGGATCCAGGCAGCCGCTATCTGCAGGTCAAGAACCGCGGCAAAATCCTTTCATACAGGGGTCAATATACAGTCAAGAGAACCGCGGCAAAACCCTTTCATACAAGGGTCAATGTACAATTAAGAGGCCACCTGGCCACCATCTGTTAACAAAGCGTCGCCACCCTTGCCAAAACAGCCTTTGTTAACTACCGACCTCCCCTAGGTCAATATACTACGAGAGATGTCTTAGTGTGGCACGTACTTACACATCAGCCGATGTGTGAGTGATGCAAATATAAACGTCGCCCCACTGGAGTTCCGGATCAGTCAAGTGCGAGTTATCCAGCAGTTAAGTACAAGTTATAATAGATCAGTAAGTGCGAGTTATCCAGCAGTTAAGTTCCATGACACATCGCCAGCGCGTCCCTATTTAAGGTTTTAACACTATTTCATTAATAATTTATATTCATTTCATAATTCTTATATTTTTACAATTGTGCATCTTAGTTTATCTATTTCAATACACTTTAAATTATTTGTTAAAATATAGTTTATTTTCATAAATCAGTAGTTCGTATGTCGAAAACCAGTTCTCTAATCTCTCTAACTAACAACACTTACTCCTCACTTCAACTTCCGGTATCCATAAAACGATACCAATACAAATTCATTCAGTGCATTAAACACAAGATATTAAGTTTATATTTGGTAGAATGTATTCACTTTATTCAACAATATGGTATTTTAAGGTCATATATCAACTCTTAAATTTTTATGTAGCCTTAATTTTTCAATACCTAATTTGATGAGGAATAATTTCTTTGTTTTTTTTTTTTTTTGCATCTTATACGTGTTATTTTCCTTAAATTGACGGTTATCGATTATGTCCATAACATTTATAAACATAAATATATACATTTGAATTTAATTTTATATCATCCTTGTTTATAAAACCGATTTTATAAAAGAATGAGTTAAACATAAATAGGTAATAATCACGTTATATATATATATATATAGATAATGATTACGTTTAATATTGATGTTTTATAGCATTAATAAAAATTATTAATGAATAAAATTATAGTCATTATTATTTAAGTAACATATTACAATCTAATTAGTATGAAATTCAATGGATTCTTATAGACAATATATACATGGGAAATAGTAGATATTTAGATAGAATGATGATGAGTAAATATATCTTCTAAGGAGTAATGAGTTAGAATAATTAGGGAGAACTGAGTAAATGTCACATCAATTTGAATGTCACAACAAATTACGAATGTCTTAGGTAAATCTTCTTTAGACGTACAAACACACGATTTTCATTTTTAATATCTTCTGTTTCAATCTTTGATTTCATAATTTATAAAAAATCACTAAATCACGAAATTGAAAAAAATTATTTTGTTTATTGGAATCTCGGCTAATTTTGAATTCATTCATACAGAGTCAGACATTTATTTATAAAAATATGAAATTATACAGTTTAAAATTTAATTTATTAAAAAATTACTTACACTTCAATTGTTTAGAAATGTTTAGAAATTTTTGTACCTGGACTGATCTTTGTGTTATTTAAAAGTTCTTCCAAATATCAGGATAGTTATATTGGTCGAATATAAATACGGTTAGTATTGCTAGATAATATTGTCATAGGACTTTTAGGGGGTTTAAAATTAATAACTAAATACTATTAATACTGCACTATAATTAATATATATACACTTATGATTCTATGGACTTGACTTATGAGATTAAGAGATAAGGAGATAAACTCAATGAGAGACTGAGAGATAAGCAAGTGCTGATGTGTAGACTCGATGTTTGTGTTTTGCTGATCGCATGGAAGGTGTCTTTGCTCTTGAAGATGGTGATAGAATGGGGGCCTCCGCTGTCCTTTTTTCCTTCAATTTAGACTCCCTGTGGTAGGGGAAGTAGGACGGTGCTTCATCCCCAAACATTGGTTGGCTTCGTTTCTTTTATACGAGCTGGGGGTTCCTTGCGGACAGCAGGAAACTAATTTGACTTGTGATATGCCATCACATATGTTGAACTGTTTCCATCATATGATGGGTTTTAGATTCTCATTCCCATCGTCGTCACAGTTTTACGCTCATCAACTAAGAGTAATGTTACTGACATGCATTACACTAATGGATTCTAATTGATAAATCAGACAGAGTTATGTGTGTCAGAAAATTTATACTGATGAAACTCTACACGAACATGATAACCACACTCTGACGATGGGAATGAGCACGTGAAATCGGTGAGAACTGTTAGAAAATAAAGGTTTGCTACGATGGATAAAATTCCAGATGTTATAATGGAAATTAAGAATGTAAATATATCTTTAATTTTCATATATATTTCTAAAACAGTCTTAGGAAATTTTTCCTTTGGTTTTTCTAACGTCCCGGAAAGTTTGGGAAGCTATCGTTTATTTTTGTAGAAACTTCGGCTCGATTGCAGGATTTCAGTAACTTTTTCTTCCTTTTTTTATATTTTAAGGCGCGTCACAATTTTAACATCTAAGGTCATTGGCGCCCGGAGCCTTTTCAGTGCACTGCCGGCCTCCGGACGGCATGTTCTCTCGTTACAGACAACACTGTCCATCACCGGACAGTGAGCTGTAGAGGCTCCTAGGAAGAAAAAGCTAAAGGCAGCATAGCTGGACTCAAACCCGGGTCCTCCGCGTGGGAGTCCAGTACGCTAACCACTTAGCTATTCCCTTCCCCTTATTCAATAACTTGAAACGGTCTTTTGAACTCACTTAATTTTTTTCTCCACTCTGTTTTCTAGTTCCCTAAATCTTGGTGACTCTCATTCTAATGATAGAAGAAAAAGTAGATAGATAGATAAGTTTCTGTATTTAGTGTCTGTTGCGTCGTCTTGCCAGATTGTGTCCGTATTGGTAACTTCCGCGCGCGCTCGCGTCGTCCGGCCAGACATCTGGTTATCCCCTTTTTAATTCTCTCCCGCCAATTCTCTGGCGCGTTCGCACCTTCTCTCGCACCTTTCCGGATGTTGATTTCCCCTCCACAGCCACCCTCTTTTTCCTGGTTATTCATCCCTTTTCTTCATTTGTGGTTTCGCTCGCTTCATGCGCGTATATGTGTACTTGTTCTTTCGTCATCATTTACTGCTTCATCATCAAATTTCACCTCCTCCACGCGTGTATTGCGTTTACAACACAGGTCTTTCAATTCTGCCTCCAACCAGCTTCCGAGAGGTTTTATTCGCATCAACGAACGCACGCTTCCGTACCGCTTCATTCACCAATTACCTTTTCCGCAACCTTTTTTCATACACACCCATACACGAACATATTTACACATATACTCTGCCTCCTTTTATAAACCGTTTTACGCTTCCTAGCGTCTTTCACAGCTTCTCCGGCTCAACATACGCTTCTTATTCATCATAACCGCATCTTCAAGGTAAGCCAATTAAGACCTTATTGCCTTGTTAATTTTCATAATTGCTTGCTTCATTAAGCTCCTCTAACGCTTCTGAGGTCACGCCTACCACCGACAGTGTCAATACCCATTACAGGAGTTCTACAGGTTATTACCATAATTTATAAATAAAATACAATTTTTATGCATTAATCATAAAAAAGAATAGTTACATAATGTTCCAATTACTAAAAAAACAAACTTAAAATACAAGAAGTCTGAAATAAAAAAAGGTAAACAAAAGAAAAATGAACTCATTCGTTAATAACAAAAGATCTCAACTTAAGTGACTCTATTATAAAATAAACAATATAAGTTATCCATTTGCTCCTTGTCATTTATGTTTAAGACTTTATATAAAAGATTAGAGTTAGAATATTGTAATGGAATATAATTGGCCCGATAATTTTCCCTGATAGGTTTATAAATAGGAGAGGGGAACATAATATTATGCTTGAGACTCTCTACATCGTTTAAATTACATAAAGTGCAATTAGAGTGAGTATCAAGAAAAAGTAGTAATATTTAATTTCTACTTTCTATTACTGTCATAAATTTGATACTTCCGAAATACTGCATTACTGCCATAATGTAAATATTGGTACGAATGAAGTTTGGTGATTAAATGAATTTTCAACTGAAGTACGAAAAAAATATTTTAACGACTAATCTGTGTGTGTGTGTGTGTGTGTGTGTGTGTACGTGTGTTTATTGTGCCTGTCTGAGACATCCTATTAAAAAAAACAAACATATTTTTCTTTCTTTTTTATTGAGAGCCATTAAATATTATTTGTGAAGAAAACTCAGTAACAAAAATCTAACAAGTATGTAATATTTTCTTTTAGACGGGAAATCAATGTGGAAAAATATTTATAAAATAAATGTCTATAAGGAAAGTCCATATTATAAAAAAGACTAAAGAAACTGGCAAAGAACTAAATTAAATTTATACGAAAAACAAACTTATTTTTATTTGAAGTTTATAGTATAATAACAAAAAAAATATTTTATCTTAACAAAATATTTTTAATATTAAACTTTTTATTAAAAGTTTTCCACAAAGGGAGGAAATATTAATGTGAAATATAATTTATTCACTACAAGTGAAAAGTTAGTCAAGAAAATAAGGGTATTATAACATAATTTTCTTTGATAAATTTCATGTTTGTAATAGAATCAAAATTGAATAATTTCATTGTAACAAATTATTTCCTTCTTTCTATAATTTATTTCTTTTATTATTATTATTATTATTAAATTACCCTAGAAATTTTCTTTTAATTATATACACAAACAAAAAGATATAATAATTGTATTAACAATAATAAATTAGTGCAATACTTAACAGAAACGAAATAGGAAAATGCATAGAAAAGCTGGGAAGCAACAGTTAAAATAAAAGCTCAGTTTAAGTTCATCCAAAAAATAATACAATTGAAATCATACTCATTTCAAATTTAAAAAAAATATACTTTCTTTTTTTTTTAATTTTTTTATTGATATTTCCACCTGTTACAAGTATAACAATAGTAAAATTTTCAATTGTGAACAAATAATCGAAACTTGAACAGGAGAAGTTACTTAGTAATGATGAAAGCCTGAGATTTACTCATTAAGTAGATTACGAGTTGTTTTAGTCTTCGAGTAGAATGCAAATACACGGACATTGAGGTTTGACATGAAAGGATAAGCGGTTATGAAATTTTTGTTATATCAGAATAGGATTTCTTGATGTCCTAATAGAATATTTAAATATGTATGGATTGTATGGTTGGAAACTTGAAAAGATTTTGCGAAGATTTGGATTGGAGGATTTGAATAGGATTATTGTTCGGTTGAACCCCACTGTTCTGCACCAGAAAGCGAGAATGAAAGGGAAAGGAGAAAAGACGAGGATACTGAAACCCAGGCTGGAGGTCCTTCTGATTAAAGCAGCAGGGGGAAAGTCCTGTGCGGGGGTCCTAAGTGAGATATGGGCGAAAGTCAAGCTTGAAGGCGCTAAGACGGAAGTCAAATGTATTCGGTAGACCAGGTCCGAGGAAATTTAGTGGAGCGGGGACGCAAGACGAAGGATGAGGCTGCCTTTGGTACAGCCATTAGCGGTATCCTCCAGTTCATCAGTTGGAACCTAGGACCTCGTTAGACACACAGGACCTAAACAGTCTGGCGACAGAGAAAGACGTCAAAGAAGCTATTGAGCACCAGATAGGGGACCTAGCTGGGGACTTAACCGTCCATGTCACCAAGGGAAATGACAGAGGTTTGAGGGTAGCAATCGTCTAGCTCAGTGTCGGGCAACCTTTTTCGAGTTGCGGCGCACTAAGCTTAAAACTTTTTTTTCGCGGCGCACCTGTGGGACTCACTATAAATTTACTCGTAGGTAATTACAATACATGAATAAATACTATTAAAAAATTTAAACATGTAACACATTTTATTATTTTTAAATATTAAATTTACATAACTAATGCGAACATTGCGATTGTTTTTGAGAACATATAAAGTCAATACGGGGATCCAGTTTTGAAAGACAGACGCGCATTTCCTCATCGATCATTTGAAGTCTTTCACGCTTCTTAGACTTCATTTCCGTAAGTGTTGAAAAACCTTGCTCACAGAGGTAGGAGCTTCCAAATGGTAACAGTGATTCGACGGCCTTGTTACTAAGTTTAGGAAATTTGGTGTTTAAACACAACCAAAACTCAGATAGCTCCTTTTCAGCGAAGAGTCTTTTGAAAACTAAATCGTTTCTTAAATCAGTTAAGTTTTCTTGCATTTCTTCTTCCAGATGTTTAATTTCACAGTGCATGAATGTGTTGACTACCCATTCCATTTTCAAAACGTCCAAGTTAGGAAAATATTTCTCAAAAGATGCGGATAATAATGTCAAAGTTTCTTCGATTTCTTCTTTGATAAGAGATTTTAATGGATTCTCTTCAACCGTCGGAAAAGATGCAAAGTTTTCATTAGCAATATTTAAATTCCATAAATTAAGTTTTTCCTTAAACGCTTTTAACTTGCTGGAGATAGTGATAATGTTCTCCTGAACACCTTGTAAATTTAAATTTAGGCTGTTTAATTTGTCGAAAATGTCACTCAAAAATGCAACTCGTAACCACCAAACATCATTCATCAGGAAAGGAAAATGAATCTCTTCGCTATACAATAAATGCGATTACTTCATTTTTCATTCAAATAAACCGATTTAAAACTTTTCCTTTCGACAACCATCTGACTTCAGTGTGATACAATAAATTCTTATAATCGGAATCCATTGCTTCACAAAATGCTGAAAAAATTCTCTATCGAAGAGCATTTGATTTAACGTAATTTACTATTTTGACAACTTCATCTAGAGTTGTGACAAGGATGGGAGGAACCGCCTTTGACACTAAAGTTTCTCTATGAATCATGCAGTGAACAAATTTGATATTTGGACTTTTTGTTATGACATGTGCTATAAATCCCTTTTTTAAACCTTTCATAACTGGAGCTCCATCCGTGCAGACGCTAATACAATTTTCCCATCTCAAGTTATACTTCGTAACATTTTCATCGACTAATTCAAAAATTCCGCCCCAGTCGTTCTTTGTTTTAATTCTTTACAAAAAAAGTAATTATTCACAATTTTTCCTGTATCGACGAACCTCAAAAATGCCAGCAACTGAGCTTTATTACTAATATCTGTGCTTTCATCAAGCTGTATAGCCCATTTTCTTGAAGGGTCATTAAAACATTGTTTCATTTGCAACTCAATATCATCTGACATATCTTCAATTCTTAATGTCTATCTCCAATAATGTTTAATTAAAATTACCTTGAGTAAAAAGTGAGTGAGAATCTCGCTAAGAATAAATTATAAGCACAGGATTCTTGCGCCACAACAAATTATTTTTCATTGTTTTTTAACCAACAGATTTTACTGTGTGCGAAACTTACTGTGTGTTTTACAACGATGCAAAAATACGACTAATATTGCTGCAGCAATACTTTGACGAAAACTCCAAAATGTATCATTTGTATTTTTTCATCTTTTCTAGCCGTGCAAGAACATGCCGCGAACCCATCCACATTCGCCTTTTTATTTTTTAAAGGTTTCTGCACGATAAGGTTGCTCGCGGCGTGAATTCACGTGCCGGTACTCACCGTGAATGGCGATGCCATGTTTTTTCGCGCCATTCACGGCGTGAATTCACGCTGCTGATTCGCGGCCATAATGTGGACTAAGCATTATCTGTTCACACATAAAATATTTTTTTAAACATTATCTTTTAATTCGACCAAAAGTTCAATAACTCTAACGATTTTAAATATTTTACCAAAATGTTCGCGGCGCCCCCAGAATTTTTCGTGGCGCCCCAGTGCGCCGCGGCGCACCGGTTGCCCGACACTGGTCTAGCTCGATGTGAGGGGGTTGGCGAGCTCTATAAGAGTGAGAGCATCAAGATCGGCTGGCTTCGCTGTGAAGAGAAAAGCAACGGTGCCTCGATGTTTCAGATTCTGGGGTATGGACATGTTTTCGGAGCCTGAAAAGGATCCGGATCGTACAGATGCGGGGAGCCGGGCCACAAACTGAAGGCTTTTACGGCTAAGAAACGTGGCATGGTTTGTGCGGAGAAGAACTCCGCCCCTGATAATTGGCAGCACCAAACTGCATCGGATAACTGCAAGGTATTTCGGGTGGCGCTGGAAGAAACAAGAATAAAAACGCTTAATAAAGTCAAACCGATTATAGAATTAAGAAAAAATGCTTTTATTCCGCATTTAATTCTTTAGATCATAAAGAATATTTATATTTAATATAAATTTACTATCGTTGAGAACATCGTGACCTTTATAAATAAAAAAGGTCGTCTCCGCTGGTTAGGTCATGTGGAGAGAATGGAGGAGGATAGACTACCCAAAAGGCTCCTCTGTGGTTGACCCGGTGGTGCTCGCCGGAGAAGAAGACCTCGCTTGCATTGGCTGGACGATCTCCAAGATGACCTTACCTTAATGGATGTTAGGCGTTAGAGAATGAAGGCCAAAGACGGGGATGTATGGCAGAAGCTTGTGGACGAGGCCCGGGTTCTTTAGGACTGTAATGCCATAATAATAATAATAATAATAATAATTTTTTTTTTTTTCCGGGGAGTAAAATCCAGTGGATACCTGGTTGGCCAATCCTGGGGACGCACATCCTTGAAACCTCCCCGCCTCCTAGCTTAACCTTCCACGGAACCGTTTACCACATTACTTCGTGGAAGGCCTTCGCTATTAGCCCTTTCGGGCTTCCACATCTTTAGGCCAGAACTTTTCTTTCTCCCTCTCAAGTGGTACGGGACACTTGCTGGTGAGGGTGTGTGCTCTCCACGTACTTTTTCTTCCTCAGGACGTCCTCAACAAACACAGCCACTGCTGCCCATCCACTCTCCTCGCGGAGCATTCTTTGAGTGACGTCCTCCGGGCTAAAATCGCCTATTACATCGGCCGCTTGTCTTCTTTCCGCCCTCCACCGAAAAAAAAAAAAAAAAAAAATGATTTGAGTCCATCACATACACACAAATACTCACATACGACATTCCCTTACTGCAATTTTTTTTAATGATTTTTTTTTCTCTCACTTTCTCTTACTGCCAGTAAGAGAAAGTATTGTAATCGTTTCAAAGTTTCCTTATCTTGTCAAAAAGTGCTGTCTTAGTTGAGATTATACAATTCTACCATTTAAACAAAAATAATTAATTAGAAATAAATAGATTTCCAAAAATTCCGAGTAGAAAATTAGTAAACAGGAAGTGCATTATTTACTGAACAATTTTTTTCAGTATCCGCGACTTTTTTTTTTTCCTATAAAAACACTGTCGAATTTCATTAAATATATTATACTAACAATACAATTTGTCAATTACAATTTTGTATATAGCAATAAGTGAAAGTTGTGTGAGAGGGCTCTACGCGGATACGCCTTTCGCAATTTGCTTTGATTCGGCTATGATAGTGTTTAACATAATAAGCTATATAAAATGTTACAAATAACAAGTGAAGTTTTATTATCTGTCCAAGTTTAATGAAAAGTATTTATCACCATTTTTGAGATCATTCCCAAAAACTTAGATACCTATATTCTGTAACGATCGATTCTATAGTCTACTCGATCGATTCAGTCAATCGATTTTCTTCAAATCTGGAATTCTAGCATAATGACCTTAATACGTAGGTTTTAGAAGCATACTTAGTATTGCAGTATGTATTTCAAAGGCTACAACTGCTACTGTTTTAAAACCCTTCCTTCCACTCCTGCTACAAATTTCGACTTTAATAAATAGAAAATGTATCGGTATAGTTCATTTTTTAGAAAAATCAAAGATTAAAAAAAGAATTATCAGGAATATGAGAAATTATTTTTCTGTAAAGTCGTGTGAGTGTTTCATACCAGATTTTTATTAAACATTTTCATCATATAAGATCTCTTTTTATTTTATATAATTAAGTCATTCATTTTTTAATTTTACAGGAAAGCGAGAACCAAAAAATAAAGCCTTATAATTCTTAAATTTAGATCTCAAGTTGAAAGTTAAATATTTATTTAGGAAATTTAATATTTTGTATGAATTTAATTAATTCCCTACTCTTCTTACAATTTCCTTAGAAACTTGGTGGAGCCGTCCTCACATTCCTTTTTTTTTTTTTTAATTATGATATCATCAATTTTTATATACTATAAACTTGATACACCTATAAATATTTAATTAACTACAAGTTAACATTGAATATTATGTGACGGTTCATTATGGTGATTGAGTTATATCATCGATATGACCTATATGTCTGTCCTAATTATAGATAGTAATTTTCTCTTGCCATGTTGAAACAGTTTCTTTTCTCTACAGGAAATTAAGTTGCTCTCCTTTAACCATGAACCTTCTTTATGAATCATATTCATTTTTTTTTTTTGTATTAATATAATCTTATTCTTGTTTTAAACTCTAAAGACCGTGTAAATCTTGTTTGGAATAAACAAAATTAATTTTAACAGTATTTCCAGAAATGTTTCATGACTTATAAAGGAAATATTAACAATTTTTCATTTATTTATTATTATTTTTGATAAAATATAGCCGCCTTCTCTTATTCAGGATTAGTTTATATCAGTTGCGGTGCCCAGTCTCCTAATTCTTCCCCAAATATCAATCTAACCTAGCATCCTCCATTCTGTACCTTCACAAGGCCCCAAAATTTGATGATAAAAGGACATATTTTGATAACGTCTATCAATTAGAAAGGCCAATAAATTATTGAAATCACAAAACAACGCGTTAATTCAAAATGAAGACGCTGAAGAAGTTTTCTGTTTTTCCTTTATCGAAGAATTTACGTTCCTGAAAGAATTCTGTATGCAGTAAAACTAAATTTGAAATTGACCCACTTTGTGTAATCAGTTCTGGAACTATTATTATTTATTAGTTTAATAAGATATGTTTCGCATAATGCGGAACGTATCCCCCACTTTATACAGGAGTCTACTGTATATACCATGCTGGTTATATAGAGAGAATAAAGTCTACGGGTTTATCAGTGTTAATTGAAAAAAGCAAAAGCCCACACGGGCGTGGAAGGGAATGAACTGGCTGACGCTAATGCGAAGGCCGCAGCAATGGACTCGGAATTACTTTCATCTTTCTCTAAGTACCCTTTAGCATATTTTAAAAAAACATTAAAAAATACAATATTAGAAGAATGGGATCAGCAATGGAACAACACAATCATAGGTGCTCTTACTAAGCAATATTTTCCTTACATAAAATCCAGATTAAATTCTCCATGGTATAAATCAAATTTTATTTTAACTCAATTTATAACCGGATTCGGCGCCTTTAAATCATACCTCTATAATTTAAAAATTATTCAGTCTCCAGCATGTCCCTGTAACAATGAAACTCCCCAGACTTCGGACCACCTAATTTTTCATTGCCCAACTTGGGAACCCTAAAGGGCTAAATTGCTAGCGGAAGTTGTTTTGAAAGGCCTATCACTTTATGCACATAAAAACTTAGTTTTAAAAGAAACTTATCATCATTTTGTTAAATTTATTAAATCTATCAAGTTGGAAGTTGGAATAGTTGTTACCAATATATTACTAATTATTGTCTTGTACATAATAGTCTGTTATTTTCTTAATCTGTGCTACTTGATATCTAATTTACTACTTTCGTGCGTATTAGTATCTTTTATGTATAGTGCGTGTTTCTTGTGTTAGTATCTTTTATGTTGTTTTTTGTTTATATACAATTTTGTTAATGTTCTATTAAGTGTATATTGATTTAGAGTACATGCAATACTTTGTGTGAGGCGTGCTGAAATAAATAAATAAAACCATGCTGGTTAAACTCAGGCAAGCTAACCAGGATAAACTTAGGTCTAACAGATCTTTGCGCCATCCGCTTACATTTTTTTAGGTTTCATGAGGTTTCTATATTATCCATCTAAATCCAAAACACATGTTGGATGTTGGCAGGGAGGTTAATCCTCCAATCTTTCCTCAAAATTCCGAAAAGAGATACTGCAATTTGATACAATATTTCCTAATATTTAAATTAATAAGGGCTTTCATTTGTAGTTTCTTCCTTCAATTTTGTGTGCGTTGTGTATGTGTGTGTCTGAGAGAGTGTGTGGTAGAGAGAGTGAGAGAGTGGGTGAGTACGGTTATGAACAAAGAAAACCAAAGCTTTTTTTGGGTGCGAAGTATTGGGGATTAGGTGCAGGAAGTAGGACTTTAAGAGTTCCAGTTGCAGTATTTGTCCTTTATGCAAGTTTTGGAGGGGCGAAATTAGCTCTGTGTACTAGCAACGCGAAGGTCCCGAGTCCGAGTCCAGCAATGCTACTCTTAGATTTTCTTTTCCAAGAAGCCTACATGCTTACTGTCCGGTGATGGTGGGCAGTGTTGTATGTAGCGAAAGAATCTCTTCTTTATCCCGGCCAAGTTGAGCCAGATAAAGTTTTGAAAATCATTCCGAATAGAAAAAAAACATTTAAAACATCTTTTATTAATTATGATGAACAATTAACAATTAAGAATAACAATTAATTGAGAGGAAATAGTTATAAAATGAGAACAAGTATATAAATAAATAAATATATATTCAAAGAAAACATATTATATAATTTTTTTTAAATAAATAAATAGCCTCAAATTAAAAAAAGAAAAAAGTTAATGTTATTAAATAAAAACTGTTATTTTTTAAAGGGGACGGTAATTTTTTCTGACTGGATGACACAACACTTTATTTTTAAGGAGCGTCAACGTCTGAAGAGGTCATTGGGCATCCGGATTCTTTTCAGTGCACTGTCGGCATCGGGCAGTGTTCTTCAGATAACAGTGCCCATCACCGGACAGTAAGCTGTATAGGCTTCTAGGAAGAGAATATCTAAGAGCTTCAAGACTACTGGGCCCGAACCCGGGATCTTTATATTGCAAATCCAGTGTTTGAGCACTGACTTATCTCACCCTGGTCAAACATCGTTTCTTGCTGCATAATCCAACCATTTCTTAAAAGTCAAATATCCTCAGTTAGTGAAGATCGATGCAGAGTTTTTATTAATTTTCTCAAAACTTATTTCAACAATTTTCAACTTATTTAAACAATTTTCTTTAAACTTGGAATGGCTAAACTATACATTACATATAAACCTGTCATTTTCATTTTTAAATTTTTTCAGCAACATTGATATTAGATAGATTCTTGGGGAACTTGATAAATCTAGTGTAAGCACTGTCTGAGTTATGCTAAGAAGATTAACGGAAGCGCTGACTAGTGTCTACTAAAGTAGACTCACTTCTGATAGATAGCTAGTCCTGTTTTTACCAGAAATCTAACATGTGCTTGGTACCACCTACATTTATTGTAACGTCAGTACTTTTAAATAAATTTGAAGAAAATGGGTCAATTATAATTCTAATAATTTCGTTAAGAGAAAAGTCATGTGAGCGATTTTCTCTTTTGGAAAATTCATGTCCTTGTTGTATGAACCATAATCATTCAGCTTTATCCAGCTTGTTAATATAAACGCCCGCTCTAGCGGTTACCTCGCCCCGGACAAAAAGACAAATTGCCCGCCTGAAGAATATATATATTTTTTAATAAGCTGAAGCAGCGCTCTGCTCGCGTGCTAATACTATTCTGTTCAAACCAGTTCAAGCATCATCATTTACAAATTCTGCGTTAATTTTGAAATAATAGTGTAAATATTTTTGACACAAATGCTGCACACCGTAAATTTTTAACGAACGAAAAATCGATATGTTAGTATTTAACACATTAATATTTTTTTCACACTTACAGCCAAAATGGCGCCCCTAGAGCAGGCGCTGTTAATATACATACACATATTATGTAGACCAGCTACTTAATCGCTTTACTGGTAAAATTCTTGTATAATTTCCAATCTTTAACTGTGCTCTCTCTACCCCGATTGCTTTTGCGATTTTTGCAGCCGATTTTTTTTTTTTTGAAACAGATATCAAAACTCAGAAAATGCAAAAATATTTTATAGTGCAGAAAACAATATTCTTGGAGCAGATTTATAGAATTGGGAATTAAATTGAACATCCTTAAATCATGTTTATTGTATAAAGGTCGCCTAGCGGAATCTAGTCAGCCCACAAAACATCCTACGTCATTATAACATTTAATTTCGCCACATTTACTTCGTTTACGTAATGTTATCACATCTAATAATAGTACAAAAAAAAACTAAGCTTTTTAAAAAGTCGTTTTGCAGTAGAATTACTGCAAGAATGCTAATACAATTTGCATGCACGCTGATTCAATAAAAAGCACTAATCAGGACCAAAGTTTACCCGATCAGAATTTGAATCGTAAAAAAGGTAAGTAGGGCGCTAGCCCAGTCACGTACAAATTCTTTACAGGATACCTATTGGATGTTGTGGTGATAGTTTTGCCAAAGTTTATGGTGAAGCAAAGGCAGAACTCAAGGCCATTCACTTATCTCAGGCATCTCACTTATACAATTTTCAAGAATAATTCGGGAGAAAACCTCAATATAGGGAAATAAATAAATATTTACTGTTGATCACCTACCTAGTACACCCTAATTTCCTTTTGGAATAATCTTTAAAAACAAAAAGAAGAAAAACTGGCAACATTTTTATTGATAACTTATTTATCCTTAATAACTATTGTAGTAATAACATGCTTAACAACGATTGAATTAAAAATAATTAATTGATTTCACAGAACATTTATGAGAGAATAAAAATATAATGAATCATTTCAACATTTTGTTAATTGAACAATAAGTTATTAAGCAAATTTTCTTTAAGATAGAAAAGTTAAATGAATAGAAAATTACAAAACCTTTATTTAAAAAAAAAAAAAAAAAGAATGGAATAAAGATTAAGTTGTATGGAGGAAAATAAATAAATAAATAAAGTAAGATTTATTTACTGTGCTCACAATTATTTTCTACTAAATCTTCCTTAGATTATATGAGAACAAAACTCTTAACTTAATTTATTGTTAGTTGTTTTGTATGG